>JAJHUR010095809.1:0-17446 GCA_027495735.1 Lutjanus campechanus | reverse complement strand
ATTATATCCCATAATATGTTGGTTTGCTCATCTACTGTATGATACGATAATACTCCTTGGGATGTTTTAGCACCATTGTACATGGTGATGTACAATCACCACTATGGTAAAAAATATACGTATCTTATGAAAAATATTTTCCAACACAAAGTCCCTGAAGACATCAGTGAGTCATGTACCAAACTGTTGAGTGATAAAAGCAAGTTTCAAGATCTAAGGGTATATCTTCCCTTACTCATCCTTGCTGATATGGATCTTTTCTTTTGTTTTGCAGGGCATCATTTGCATGTGCAAAAGGCAGGTAAGTTCCCTATTGTTTGAGAATGCATGGTGCAGTGCAAAAGCTGTCGACAGCACTTTCATACAATAATAGCTGCGAGGAAGAGAAGAAATGGATGTGAGGTGCCACACATGCCTTTGTCCATTGTACTCACTTTTCACTCCCCCACAGGCCCTCTACAGTCTCTGCCATGTGGCACACAAAATGCTGGCTGGAGCCGGGGACTAACTGAAGGAGAGCACTTTGATGAGAATCCAAATATTCCTAGAGAGGGATCACTTCTTGAATATTGTTTCCACAAACATCGAACAAACATCGACGTGTAATGGGTGATACTGCATATTTTGAATAAATTGGGCAACATTCATATGAAGGGGTGTGCATAAGACTGTCATTTCGTTGTCATAACTATGTCATGACACCTGTCACAAACATGATGGAGTCTTTATGAATGTTTATGACTATTGACATTCGGTCAATTATGTGATTTTTAATCCAAAATTGACATTTTCAGAGATCTCTTTGTTATGACAACTTGGCATTAATCACGCCAACAGTGTCTTAGTTATGACAACTTGACATTAACCAAGACAAAATCTCTTTGTTATGACAACTTGACATTAATCACGCCAACAATGTCTTTGTTATGACAATTTGACATTATCAAACTAAAAGAAACTGTTTTGCCATGTTTTAACATTAAGTTATTATGTCATATGTGGTTGGCTTTGACACTGGTTGTCATGAGACCATTTTAAGTGTGACATATAATTTAATTTTCTCCTTGGCCTCAAGGAAAGTACATTTTGGACTTGTCATAAAGATGTCATTAAGTTTTATTACACTGCTAAACGCTTTTTTTTTTTGCTGTCTTCTGTTATCTGTAGCTGGTGTTACCTGGTTAGCAGTGGAGCTAGGCACCAAATTAGCTGATGCAGCCCTGAGGTGCCAGGACATTTCTGTCTTGGTTAATGTCAAGCTGTCAGAAGAAAGACATCATAAATCAGTGCAATCTTTACCCATTCTTGAGAACTGGGGGAAAAAATGTCCTACCAAAAAAAAAATTGAAAACGTAATACTGACACTCCTATTTGAATTTCTTGGTGAAAAGTTACTCTTTATGATTTAGATATGAAATATATGTAATTTATGAAATATTTTGATTTACTTTTTTTTTTTATTTTTATTTTCTAAACCTGCTCTGTGCCAAAAAAAATACCCTTGTCCCAGACAAGAAATCACAACTTCAAGCAATTAAAGAATGTTTTAAAAGCCTTTAAAATCTGAAGCTAACAAAACCTACTGTTAACATAGGTCGGTGTATGTGTTATTATATTTGTTTGAAAATGTATTTTTTGATGAAAATATTAGCCCTTTAAAGTTGTGTCCCAGATTTCCATCTACAAACCTAAGTTCCCCCTGTCTCACTTCCTGCTTTTTTAAAAAAAAAGGCGGGAATACTGCTCAAGCACTGGTGAACTTTCTATTTTTCAACAAATTCATTAAAGAACATGTGTCTCAAACATATCATGTTAACTCCATAGCCCTTCTAAATCAAAGCTGAATAAACCGATAAAAATGTGTTTTTTGATTAGGATTAAAAGGACTCTTAGCAACTTGAAAAATAAAATGGCTACTCACTACGACAATGCTGTGAAATGATCAAATGCAACATTTTGTCAACTCTGTAAGACATCAGCTCCATCAGATGGAAAATCTGATGGAGTCAGACAGAGTCAGATGGAAAATCTGATGGAGGATCACTAGGAGGCTGGCCTGTTACAAGGTTTAATAGACAGGGCTTTGATATTTTAAAATATATTCTCTTGCCATAATTGAAGAGTAAATATCAAAACTTCCTCAAAATACAGTTCTGCCCCAATTCTCAAGAATGAGTGCTTTGAATTAAAAATGACATAATTAGCAGAATGACACCTAATGACAACAGTTTTAAAATTTTATAAAGACTCCTTCATGATTTTGACAGGTGTCATGACATGGTTATGACAGTTATGCACACCCCTTCAAATAAAGTGTTGCCACAAATTATTTAAAAAATGCATGTCTATTAGTCATGCATGTGGTGACAGAGGAAAGTGCTAAAGAACGAGCTTGTGCTAAGAAATGTCTCTGCTTCAGCGTCAGCAAATCTGGTCAGGAGACTGATAGAGGAGTGACCTCACCTCTGTCATCCACCGCAGCTGAAATGCCCCTGAGCAGGGCATTAAACAAGGCACGGAGAAAGTGCAGTAGTAGATCTGCTCTGAGGCCAACAAGACAAGGCTGCATTGTGTTTGTACTTGGTAGCTCCCAGCTGTGAGTGTGGGAACACATAGCCTATAACTCCCCCCTGCAGCTATTGCTGTAAATAAGGATGTATTTTTAGTAAACATGCCTTGTTAAATCAGGAGGAAGAATCCTAGTTTATTGAACGCTGCCTCTGCAGCGACAGTAGAGTCAGTAAAGTCCAACAACAGTATCTTTAAATGTGGATGCCTCTGTGCACTCCAGGCAGTATATTTTTTGTGTATGTAAGGCATAAGCACAAGTTTAGTCAGCAGTCTTGTAAATTTGGCATAATAGAGAGTGTCACCATCCCAACATCTTGTGCTCAGCAGGAAGCAAGTTGGCTCCCTGGTGCTGGTCTTGTTTAGTTTCTATGTTGGCGTGCAGTATAATGAATGATATGCTTGTAGTTTTTCCTTATGAGCTAGGATAAATGGCAAGCATATATTTGTGCAGAGAAATACTTCTACTGAGACTGTGTGGGAGGAAGAGACAGAGAGAAAAAGGAAGGGGAGAGGAAGGGGGTAATTGTTTGAGAGCTTGTTATATCATCACTGAGTAATAATTGCTGTAATTAGTGAGAATGTACATCCATCTCCTTCAGATCGGCTCATGGAAAAAGGGATAAATTTGACAATAGGGCAAACAGATTGTTTTGTTGCAAAGATTACTTAGAGTTTAAAATCATATCAGATGTGGGGCAAATCTCCTCTGTATTCAAGCAGTTCAGTGATAAGAGTCCCTGGCGATCCATAATGTTTGTCTGCAGTAATTAACTCGAGGTGAAGATTATGGGAGATTTCTTCTCTAGTGTGTACACATCATGCAGAATTCATATTCTGACCTAAGCCCAAAACAATGAGCCTCATTTATAGCTTCTGCTCCAGCTGATAGAGAAGGGGGTTTGACAGCGATCAAAAACTGCACACTAATCTGCCCAGCTGGCATATGTCATTGATATGTATTTATGGCAACTGCATCATGCATTTTAATGCACTTTTACATGATAAGCAAAGAAACAAAAGGAGAGATTTGCAATGTTTCCACGAGAACCAGCATGAAGGAAGGAGTTCATAATATCGGCTGCCAATACTCAGGCAATCACGGAATGTCAAGGTGTCATGGCTGTCACTTCTTCACACAGAAATGTGCCGGCATGTTGGCTCAGCTGTAGATTCTCTTTGCTTTGTCGTGTCACAGTTAAGTAAATTGTAACATTTCAGCTAAATAAACATAGCACTGGCATTTAAACAACAAGCCAAACAGAAAAATCATCTACAGGAAAAAAAAAGGTCATTTGTGTGTATTTTAAATGCCATTATAGTATAATTCAGAAAACTATCTACACTCAGGATGTTCTTTTTTAAACCATGCTGGTTTTCTTTGGTATGTTTTTACACATGCTCAATTGAATTTAACCAAAGTGAGTCAGTGCGGGCACTATTTTTGTAGAGATAGTGGAGGAGGAGGAGGAGGAGGAGGAGGAGGAGGAGGGTTCTCCTCTCTGTGGAGATAGGGCCCCCGAAAAACAATACAAAAATTGGCATGAGGACCAATAAAAGGTCATGACCTTTAACTGTGCAGTTGATTAACCAATTCAGACATCCAGTGAAGGTTAAACCTGCTATTCTCAATTGTTTTCAGCTCAGTTTTGCATTGATCCAAAATCTCATTTCCCTTTCCCTCCCCTTCCAGGCATGTAGAAGAACCAATGTTGGCTGCAAAACTAGCATAAAAAAACATAAAGGGTAATTTCTACAGTCATTGTTTGATTTGACCAATTGGGGCTACAGTAGAAACATGGCAAGGCAACATGGCGGCTTCCGTGAAAGAGGACCAACATCCTCCAGATACAGTGAAAAATAACACCAGGGTCAAACTGATCACTACCCTTTTTCTTTATATTCTAAACACTGTCTGCTCCCCAGTTCAATAGGTGTTGGTAAAACCTATAATAATAATAATAATGATAATATGGCTGGACTCGATATGAAAAGCTTCCTGCTCTCAATGATGGATGAACCCCCTCAAAAAACATAATATACTTGCCAGTTGTGTGATTTAAGTTACCCTTTTTCAAACAATCAAGCAGGACCTACGTTAAAATCTCGCTATACAGTTTTTGTATAGTGATAAATCTCTTGTATTTTTACTTACTACAGGCAGAAACTGTCAAAGACCAGGGCCACTTTATTAGTAGGCATTAAGCAAAAAGGCTCCTTTTCTCGCTCTGTAGATATGCTAAGGCTAATTTTGTTAGCTGCTATGTCAACATCTAAAAACAGAAATGAACCCTCCAGCGATTTATATGTCATATTTATACACGTATTTGTGTGTAGATGTTTTTTTCATTCAGTTTGATAGTCTATAGCTCAAGCACCTCAGCTAAGTTTGACACCAGGCGAGTATTGTGTGGTATTTATAGCAGTTTCTGCCTTGATGACTTCCTTTTTTAAGTCATGATTTCAACATGCACACAGCAGCAGCCTCAAGTAGACATAACTGAAGTTTAAATATATATATATATTATTACTCATTGTAGTTATACATTTTCCCCCACATTTTACCATGTATGACAAGACCAAAAATGCACAATGTATAGGAAAGATTCTGTGCAAAGCTTTTTGATCCATATAAATGGTTGATCACTGGCTTATTTTACAGTAACGAAAACGAGGATACGAGATTATTTTATTATTTTGCGTTAACGTCATAAAAAGAGATTTTGATGTATTTCCCTCTTTGATTGAGATTGAAATACATTAAAAGATTCTTATTTGGTGCTTATATGAAAACATGAATATATGACTTGCATACATATTCTGACAATAAACTGCTGTAAATCACACACACTGGACCTTTAAAAGATCTGAAGATCTGAAGATATTAGCAATCAAACTGTAAAATATCTTGACTTTGTTTGTATTTCTTTTAAATCTAATTTGACTGTTTTTCAAGTGAATAAATGAGCTTTTGCATCTGACCATATTGCACATATTACATTTACACATATATTACAGGTGAACTTTCTTCAAATCAATTTTGCTGCCATATATCAAACAGATATGTGATTGGGGTTATGAAAAAGAGAGAGCGCAATTTGATCATATTTGAAACCTCAAGTTAACTGTCAAGAATCAATGTCATTATACTTCCAGAGTAAACACATATCAATAGTGGGTTTTAAAGGGTTAACTTTAGCACTGATTGGATCCTCAGCCATCTGTAGATGGGAATCTTTTTAAATTGCTTCTTCTGCCATTGCCCTTATGTGTTTAGGGTTTTGGGGAGTTGTCCCTGTCTTCTTAGAGAGCATGGGCTGGGTGGGTAACTGTTGCTGATGTGAGTCTTGAAACCCTGAGGAGAGACTGTATGTGAAATACAAATAATCTTCACTCACCAGAAAGTTTCTGATGTAAATGGTGCTGAGTTGTGAGAGGTGCAGAGAAATGCCGCGGTACTGTTACAGCCTCGCATGAATAGCACTTGGATTTAAATATGGAGAGCCAAGTCCTTTTATGATTACACATTAGCAGCTTCAAGAACAATTGTAAGCTGTATGTGCCACTTCCCAGTTAATCCATTATACATCCATCACCCATCTTACAGAAGCCACCTCTTGTGCTCTCTGAGCACTGCCCAAGCCAGGGAAAGGGTTTGACTGTAGAAGCTCCTGCTATTAACAGAATTAACTCCAGCCAGGAGCACAGCTCAGGGAGAACACACCAATTCCATTATCTCAGCTGGACGGAGGCCATTCTCTCTCTGCCACTCTGCAGCCAAAGTGCTCCAAGCATGGAGCCCACCAAAGCCATTGTACAGAGACACAACATGCAGTAACTCTCAAATGCACTCTATCAAAGCCTTTCTGCTTGAAATATTCATCTAGCTGGAAAACCGCATTTGAATCTTTTGAAAAAAATAAAAAGGTACAAATATTTAATTCGTTTTTCCTTTTACTGAGCAAGTTAAGTGAACTACAGTGAACTCTGAAATATTTGGTACACTTTAGTTTACATATACACCCTCTCCCAGGACATTCTAAAAACTGTTTTATTTTTTCTCGGCTGTCGTTCACTATTGAATAAATATGAAGAGCAGCATAAACTGACAGTAGTTTGAAAAATTATTATATTAAGCAGGAAATACTGTAGTGAATAATTGATAGTACTTTACAGGAGGACACGAGGGCTCGGCAGAGGGTGATTAAAACCACCCAGAACATCACTGGAACCCATCTACTGAGCATCAGTGATATCACTGAGGTGAGGTGCCTACGCAGAGCCAGCCTGTTCATCCTGCTGCCGTTTGGCAAGAGACACATAAGTATCCACTGCCCAACCACCAGAGAGAGCAGCTTCTTCCCTCAGGCTGTGTGACTCTTCGTCTCATCCTTTGCTCTCCAAAATGGTTTATTTTAATGGCTCATTATTTATCAACCCATTTATATCATTTTTGTTCTTCATACAACCTTGTGTTGTAGGATGATAAAGAAACGAACCTTGTACCTTGTACAATAATGGCTCAGGTATAATGTGACAATGGGATAATAAATTGGTTACACTAATCACAGATTATTTGATAATAATAACAATGAGAATAATAATGAAAAGATATTGGTAATTGAAAGTTTTTGGCCATATTAGAATCAGGTTTTCACAACATGCATGGGGTAATATTGGGGTAATACCTTCTTCAGACACTCTACCTGGTCACACTGGTGCAAACCTGTCTACTAGAAATTGCGTTCATATATTACTGGATTGTTTTCATCATGATTCTAATCGTGAACAATCTTTCTTTGAAAAAATACATTTATATAACGGTCTGGACTCTGAGACAGGGCTAAAACGATACTAAAAGACAATATTCACCCCAGCAACAGCCTCTTCACCCTGCTGCCATCTGGCAAGTGATACAGAAGTATCCACTGCCCACCACCAGAGAAAGCAGCTTCTTTCGTCAGGCTGTGAGACTCCTCAGCTCCTCCTCCTGCACTCCAGCATAAAAAATAATCAGTTTTCATGACCTATTATTCATTAATCCATTTATATATTTTTTGTTTTGTTGTAGAATGCTAATTAAATGAACTCTGTACCTTGTACATTATGGCTCAGGAAAATCACGAGAGTAAGTTAATGATGGAAGATCATCAGGTAAAGAGCAACAGTGAACAATAATATTGCAATGATCTTATACAATTGCCACATTAGAATGATGTTTTCATGCTTTCAACAGCCTGTTCACTTTGTTGTCATCTAGCGAGACAGGCTCGCTAGATGACAACAACAGGCTTTTCTCAGGCTGTCATGACTCTTGAACTCATCCTCTGCCCTTCACCATAAAATAGTTTGACTTCATGACTTATCATTCATTCATCCATTTACATTTACATTTACAAATTTTTGTTTTGTGAGTATCATGAAAGGAGCGCATGGAATTTGGGGAAATAAAGTGAAAAAACTGAAAGTTTCATTTCTTTAATAGGGTAAAAACATATTGGTAATAATAGAGAAAAATCATAATAGGAAGAACATCAGGTACAGGGTGACAATGGGCAATAATATTGTGTTGAGCTAACCAAAATGCCATATTAGAGTCATGTTTTCAAAATAGGCCTGAGCTAAATTGTGGTAATACCTTCAGAACCTTCTCTACACTATGTACTGTTGATTGTATGTTTCTTATGGTTGTCAAAGTGTAGAAGAAATACACTTAAACATGTACATACAAATCCACAAAACATATATTGCATTCACTGTGATACAATCATACAAAGGACTATGATGCTACTAACAATGGAAGCTCTGTATCTTTCTGTATTATTCAGCTGTGTTAACCATATATGAATAATACTGAGGAAAAACACTGTGCTCACAGCAGCTTGACTTGTCTCTTGACCCTGAAGAGGGTGCAAGGTTTGTCTGCGCTTCATAGCCAATTTATCACTTACACAGTCACAATACAGAAGGAAGGAGTATGCCGTAATTATTTTGATAACTACTTTACACAAATTGTGCAGTGCATAACATAAGGTAATTCCTAATGAAGATGTTTGTAATTGACTGTGTTCAGCGTCTTCCAGGTAGGATTGTTAGAGGCGGCTGGGCTTATTTAATTATAATTGTACAAAAGCAATTCTTAGTGAGACTGAGGAAATGTTTTAATTCAGAGAAAAAGAAGGCTGATTTTTTTTTTCAATTTTCTGACCAGGGTGAAGGAAAAGCTGCTAACTCAAGCTGCCAGCACATTCAGAATGACTGTCAGGAAAAGAGTGAATTTATCTGGCCGGCTGTTTATGAAGGCAGTGGCAAGTGGTTCCTTCATTAAAAAACAAGAATTAATGGATTTCGCTTTCACACTGTATGTGTTTTGTAAAGGGCTGTGACACATTCCCAAAAATACTCCTCAAGACTGTGAAAGGGGGCTGTGAGCGCCTGTAAACTGTTACATGAAGTCACAAAATGACATCATTACTTGTGTTTGGTACAATGAGTGCACAGGGCTGCATCTCTCCACCACCTGCAACTTCTAGTATATAATATGAAAATAACAGACAGATGTGTTCATACTGTCTCCAACCTGTTTTGTTTATTCAGTCCAGGCTCTGACTTTCACATTATTGAACAGTTTATGATGGACAGAAAAGATATGGGTAGGAAATTTGAGGGGGGATGAGGAGGGGATGCCATCCCCCTTGATAGCGAAATGATCAAAATGCATCCCCCCTTCTTAACCTGCCATCCACCCTCTTCATCTCTTCATCCACTAACAGAGAGAGTGCAGGGGCTGAAGGGTTGTTTAGTTCAATATGTCAAGTCCGCCTGACTCATTGATCCTTTACCTTGAAGACCTATTCAGACGCAGCACGGCAGCAGCACTACTGCGCTCTCAAACACGTTGTTCCCAATGGCTTGCGTTGCACCACCATGGCTTTTCAAGTTGAGCAAAGTACATGTGCAGCACACACGCTCGACAAATTTGCTTGACACTGTGACGAATGCGCGCACGGCCAATAGAGGTGAGGCAGCCAGCCAGACACAGAAGGTAAAATGGAGAAAAAAGCTTACGTTGTTTGTGCCTGAATTGTACAACACAAGTTTATGATTGACCTCGGGAGGAAAGTCCTATCTTGGAAGTATGTCTCCAACCAACTGCACGGCATGCGTGTTTTAAACCAGTTTTGGGCAAGTTATTGAAAATTAGATTAGTTAATAGTTTCTTCTCTCAAAAAGTAATTGAATTTCTTCATCAATTATTGCATTATAAAAGTGATCTGGGAAAGTAACTTTTACGTTACTTTTAAATATCTGCTTTAACTCTCTTATTTATGTATATTATGTTAGTGTTGCTACGTTATTTCAATTTAGTTGTATTGGGTTAGTATGGGCATATTATCTTATTGACAATCGTCAAATTTGTTATCACCATGATCACTAATAAGAGTTATGAATACTCCCAACCACTAGGGGCCAGCAACAACCAGCGTTCCTACCTGTAAGCTACACTTTTATTGCCTATGGGTTAGACAGTAGGATTTCATATAAGGAGACTCACAGGAAGCTGAAAACATTGACAGAGCGTTGCTACAGTATGATAATAGGTTTATATTCAACCGTGATGAAAAGAAAGCTCACATTGTCTGAACTGTCTTGTGCTATTGTAAGGTCAGGTTACTTTTGATCATAGATCTGGGAATAGGCTGCAGTTGTCTGCTACGTCTGCAGTCACCTGCAGTTCCAGGTAAGACAAAAATAATGAGACCATGTAAATTTCAGTAATTGAGTTATTAACTTGAGAAAAATAATTACATGTCCAGTTACTGCCAAAAGTAGTGGAACTACATTAATGCGTTTTTCCTGATACTGGTTTTAACAGTTAGCTTGTAGACAGGCAACATACAGTATGTAGCCTATATGATGAACATAGCATGTAATGTAATGTTATGTTATAGCATATGGTGTACAAAATGTTCCCCTTCAAAATGACATGGTAGTAGAACTGTTTGAAACTATTTTTACTCTGCCTGAGTCAGATGTGCGCAGCTCAAATCATGTCGTGCCTGAAAGGCTCCCAAGGTTTGGACAAGATAGAATCTATGGCCCTGACCGTGGCCAGAGGTTTTCAAAGAGGCAGGGGGGAGGGGGGCTCCTAACAAAGTCTCACTGAATGGAAGTGGGAAAAAAATATTACATTAGTTCAAATGCAGATCACATAAAATAGTGTAAATGTCTCTCACAGTAATTTTGGGGACTTCTACTGTCTTTCCTCACAGTCTGAAACTAATTAATCCCTTTGGACGGACATTGTTTTTTTTTTAATGTATTTGGTGTCATCTGATGTTATGTCAAACAGTAATATTAGGCTTTCTTGGCTCAATTGTTGAATGTTTTGGGGATCAAATAACATAACAATGATCCATAGATGACCAGGAATTAAGCAAAGTAAACTAAGGAGGCACCTTTTTGCAAGCTTTGTCTGAGGGGAGACCCACAGTCTAAGACTTTGAAACCCCCTGCTCTACACCATGTAACTACAGGGGGTTCATGAGTCAGTTTGTTAGTGGCAGGTGAACAAAACAAACAGGGTTACTGAAAATCAGGGTGCTCTCGTTATGCTATACCACCTGCTAAGAATGAACTAATCATCTACTAGATATAGATAAGCTGTTAATTGCATGCCATTGAAGTGAGGTTTGGATGAAAACAAAATTCTTTTATATTGTTTGTTTTGTACAGTTGGATACAAACGTGCATTCCAAGTCAAGAGCAATTCTCAAAGTAAACAGTACAGTTATGTGCAAAAAAACTTCCATTTATTGTGATTGACTGAAGCCTGCATTTACACTTATCTTTTGAAGGTGATTTTTAGCCAACTGATCATGGGGGAAAAAAAGTGTTGTTATGAAGCAGCATTTTGTTTTCTCAACATGAAAATAGCTGTTACATGCCTCCAGCTGAATTTATTGAGTATGTTTTTATCATTCCTTTATCATTTTGCATCCTGCATATTATGAATATCCTTGAATGGAAATGTCAAATATAAAAGTAAAGTAGACTCGTCACGTTGAGAGCAGATGATAAGGAGGTTTATGGACTCTGCCTCAGCGTTTCACCTATGTTTGTGGTGGCTAATGGAACCCACCACCCACCCACCCAACCGCCTACCCACCTTTAAAGGTAAGCTATTTGTCAGCCAAAGAGCTTACTTTTGCACTATATATAAACAGCTCATTGTGCCCTTGTGAGGCACACAGGAGACCATTAGCATACTTTGATAAGTAATACTTTCAATACGTTCAATTTTAATGTTGAATTCATAACAAATAAAGACTTGCTTGTTTTTTTTCCTACTGGCTGTTGTTAAAACAGGATCAGATGGAGTTAGAAAGAATGATAGAGCCCACAGGCAAGGCAGGGAGAATGGAGAGAAGACCAGGTGAAGAATATGACTCTCGGCTATGATAAAATAATATCACATAGAGCGTGCCATTAGTATTTGAGAATTGTTTTGGACAAATTTGCCTCATAGCTATACAGGTTTTTGCACTGAATGTTTGTGTCTTTCCCAGCATGGCCTCCTGCAACCATTAACCATTTGCAAGAAAAAAAAAAGAAAAAGAAAAGCTCCCCTCGGAGTGCAGCAGTAAAGCTGGAGAAACATCGAAAATGTTACTGTTGCACTGTGACTTGTTTACAATATTCAGTAATAAGACACAAATTTATTACCATTTGTTTGACACATAGCAACTGCTGTTCTTTCACGAAGCATTGTGGAGGATTCTAGGAGGGGGAAAAAAAAACCCTCCATTCCTTCTAAGCACAAAAACAGAACAAATTTATGTCTTAGTGTTTTTCAATGCAGGCATCAAAGAGAGCAGCAGACACGACGAGAGCCAGGCAACGAGAGGAGAGAACAGCTCCGGCTGCTGCACACTGTGAACTGCATTGTTATTTCATACAGCACCACTCCTGTGACATTTTCTGCAACATACATGGGTAATTCATAGCAAGCGCGGGGATCAAAACAATAAAACAAATTGTCGGGGAATCATATTGAGGTTGTCAATACACAGGCATCCCGGGGGAGGCAGAGAGAGGAAAAAGAGAGAGCTTTACGGGGAAGGTAAGTGACCAGGTAGCTCATATCATCAAATAGAGCATGTCATTGGTGTTTAAAACATTATTTTCTGCAACTTCCACCCACAGGCAATCTATTGTGAGTGACAGAAAATGTTGTTAGTGATGCAGCCTGATGACAAAATGCATCGCTTCCAAACATTTCACGTATGGAACTGGAAAGGCTGTGTGTGTCCATAATTGATTCAATAACATTGAATTTAAATAATTTATGAAATGCACTGAAAATCTAATCTGTTTATAACTCATTTACTGGAATGCATTTGACCTATTTGGAACCATTTTGTGTAACTTTGGTATTTTTCAACAATCTTCCCATATTTTTGTGTCCATAACTGACTAATAGGGACAACTGCTTTTGACACTGGTCCAGTGTTTAGGGAGAGCACCGCAGCCAGCAGAAGCAAAACTAATCCCTATGGGCAACTATGCATCGTCAAAGTAAGTCAACTAAATGTGCCTGTTTTGCCAAAGACAGGCTCACATTGTTATTATAAGTGTTATTTTAACTATTAGGGAAAAGATCATTACAGAGTCAGAGTAAGATGTTTTGTTTAACCAGAAACATTGATTTTATTGCTCTTGCCAAACTAATCAGTAATTTTAAGACTCACCAAAAATGTCTTGGTTCATCTTTCCACTGCTCCAACAATCACCATCTCTGATTTGGTCTAAATAAAGTCTAAATTCATTAATTCTTAATTAAGTCGAGGTAGATGTGAAAATACTCTGGCTGCCAGTTTTTCCCACTGCTTCTCTGGTGTCTGACCTCCCTCTCACTCCTCTCTGGATATTTTCACATCTACCACCACAAATTAAGGGTTTATTTTGACCAAACCGGAGCTGGTGCAGTGGAAAAATGAGCCGCAACATTTTTTGTTTCTGTTGCGTTTGAATGAAGATGACGATGTTGCAGTTTTGCAAAGTGAGTCTGTTAAGTTTGGCGAGAGAAATAAAATAGCTGAGGTCGATCTCTGTAATGATCCTTTCCATAGTAGTTATAGTAACACTTGTAGTAACAGTCTGAGCCTGTCAGTGGCAAAAACAAACATATCTCGTGGATGCACAGTTTCCTGTAGGGATTACTTTCATCTTTGCTGGCTACAGTGCTCTCCCAGTTTCTAAAATTCTTGTCTAAAACATTGGAAAATTAAGTCCAGGTTCAAAAATATGAAAGTTGCAGATTTAAATAATCACTATAATTGCATATTATAGGCAAAATGATTCCAAAAAGGTCAAATGCATTACAGTAAATGAACTAAAACAAACTGTATACTGAGTACATTTAAAAAAAATGTTTAAATTTAATGTTTTTAAATCAATTATAGATGCACATAGCTAAGGACAGAAGTCACAGAAAATAATGTTTTAAAGGCAACAGAAACAAAATAAAACTCACCAAAATGTCTTGGTTTGTATTTATATTTTTTCAGCAATCACCAACAGTGTTTGGTCAAAATAAACCCTGAATTCGCAGCATTAGATGTAAAAATGTTCGGAGAGGAGCGTGAGAGAGGACATCGTAGAAACAGCAATGAGGAACACATCCACCTCGAAACATTAAGAGTTTATCTTGACCATATCAGAGCTGGCGATAATTGGAGCAGTGGAAAGATGAGTCATGGTATTTTTGGTTAGTTTTATTTTGTTTTGTAAAGGGAGCACTGACACGGCTGTTTCTGATTCAACAAAATGTATCTCGCACCGTATAAAAGGGTCCCATGTCTTTTAAAAGCACTTTTAATGGACATACTTCGACAGTGGGATTATGTTGCACCTCAGTCTCACTTCTACTGGCTGCAGCATTTCCATCAATACTGGACTAATTTTAGAAATTGCTGTCCCCATTAGTAACTCAGATACAAAACATAGGAAAACAGGGCTCAGGTCCAAAAATACCAAAGTTACCCTTTAATAAGTCACACCTTGGAGTGTCCAGCAGCATGGATCAATAAAATTGAGTGTTAGCCACACACTGATCATTATGAAAATCTGCTTTGACACAGACCGCTGATTTAAAGAATTCCAAATTTAGCAGTAAAATGAGTTACTGCAAATCCTTGCCTGCCTGAGTATGATATAGAATCTAAGAAGAAAAGTGAAGATGCATAGATTTAAGAACCTTCTTATATTATATTTTACTGGCATGTGTGGCAGGTGTACACATGAAGCACTTTTTCTTTAATTTTACAATAAAAGTCTGAAGAAACTGGCCACGAGTTTCCTGAGTGCGCCCTCTTTACTTTGTGTATTGATTGATGATCATGATGGTAGTTGCTTTTTCTTTGAAACCCGAATTAGAGGAATTAGAGAAGGAAGATGATTCTTTTAATTCTTGCAAGCTGTCCAACTTGCAGTGAATACACTCAGGAGCGGTTCATTTGATTCATGATTAATTCCTGTGAATGTGATCGGCCACGTTTTTTTGGGGAGCAGCCAGCCAGAATTGAAGTAATTCCCAAAGGTTGGAAGAAAATAATTGTGTTAGTCCTGAACACACGTTTTGTGTTAGCAAACTTGTCGGCACACTTAGATCTGTATAGAGCGAGCTATAGAGTACAACCACCGGACATTGATTTATTTGCAGCTTCAGCTCAGTCGAGCTGAGCCATCCAATTTAATGTATTATTCAGTGATTCAGTGATGTTAATGCTCAGAGTTGGAATAAAACGTCAGTCATAAGAGACAATGACACCTCATACTGATATTACAGCAGCGAGGCTGAATATATCTGAGAATTAAAATACACACATAATAAATCAAGATGTAAAGTACATGAAAAAAGAAAAGAAAATGCAGTGCAAGTAATGTATAGAAGAGACTGTGCTAGGCCATGCCTTCAATATTAAAGGATTCAAGGTAATTTATCATTATTATAGAACACAGGATTGTACAACAAAATTAGAGTTGCAGTTACTCCATACTGTACACAAAATATAACATAAAGTATATACAGATAATTAATTAAATTCATAATATACATGTACACACCCAAGAAATAATCAGGTACAATATCAATATTGTACTCACAGGAGAAATAGCATGTCTCTGTTGTGGATTTTTTTGACCAAAAAGCAGATTTTCAGGTTAGAAAGTAAAAAGTTTGGTGTTTCTTGTATTGTAGATGCAGTAGTTTGACATACACAACCTAAAGTGTCATATTCTCAAGTTTAATTTGACGCAGGATTGAAAGATGAATTTCGGCATTGTGTGCATGGAACACTTTGTGTTGTAGACGTCCAAGTGTGTTTTATTTGTAGCAGACAAATATGGGTATTATTTTTCAAAGTTGGAGAGATCCAGCACCAACAAACGCGTTACTGATGCTCAGACAAAAAGTGTTACCATCCCTAGTCTCCCCTATATTATTAATATCTTAAGAAATACTCTGAGGCAAAATGTATTCAAAACTTAAACTTAATCACTCAGACACTACTCCTGTGATTTTGATTAAAGCAGAAGGGATGATGATTTTTGGCACTGTGTTCTGGCAATAACGAACACTTGTGTGCCTGACGGGGACATCATTTTTCAAGGTCAAAATTTCAAAACCTTGCAAATACCAGAACTGAAAATCCACGGGTTTGACTTTGATGAAAGCAGGAGGGATGGCGCAGTGAGTTATTTAGATGTTTGGGTTGTTTTTTTGTTTTTTTTTCCTATCTCCTATGTAGCTATCTGCTCACATCCTACTATGTTTTTGTAACACGTAGTCTTACACATGTTGACACATTCCCACACATATTTTTACCCCAGCCCTGCTCGCACATAAGCCACACTCCTGCACTCCTTTTGTTAACACGTTCATATTTTGTGCTCTCGCTTTTAATGCTCCCCATATCTTAATCCACTACAATGAATACATACCACTGTGTGTCATGTTTGTGATGAATGCATTATTTATCTGTCTCTGTAAGTCAGCGGTAAATTCCATGTTGTTTTTAAAGTAAAATTGCCATTTTACTTTAGAAAAAAAATCACAGTGTGTATATATCCACATTTTATATTATAATTTCCCAAATGTAACCATGTCCATCATTTGCAGTAGTAGCCCCAGGGTTTCTTGGTAGCCCAATTTGTCATAATGTCATAATATCAGTAAATAACTTCAGTATTTATGTGTTAAAGATGATGTCTTCATTTTTCACTTAAGCCAGTTCAACAATAAATAAAATTGTTCAAAATAAATTATCCATGAATGTGCCACCTTAGTTCGAAAGCATTTGGTTTGCAGTCAAACCAAACATTACCTACTATTTTTTTGAATTTTAATAATATAAGCAAGATAAGTTTGAGTAAACCAGCTTTAAAGAGTAACAAAGACTGAGCAGTAATAGGAAAGACTGCAGAGAACACATCACGCACTTCTCTGACCTCTCCATTAAACTCCCCATTTTCTAACAGTCCTCCAGTGGCTTGACACACTGTGGGCTATAATATGCCATTCAGACAAATATTCATTATGCTAGAGCTTACATTTGCAATAAAGTAGCTCAGCCACAATAACCGCATTTTCTACCTGCTTCTTAGGACTGTAACTGCATACAAAGTTAACATACACATATTATGACTGCAAACTTCTTATTTATTCATATTCATTCGTCATTCAGCGTACAACTAATTTCATTTGAATTAGTCTAAAAATGATTCTTAGGGGTGAGAATGAGATTGGGGGCAAGAGAGGTTGGGGCGCATACCACATGGCTGCAACGTGCCCGGTTCTCCACCCTCATTTCCTGCC
>JAJHUR010095808.1:1873-18579 GCA_027495735.1 Lutjanus campechanus | reverse complement strand
GTATGTGTTATTGTGTGACTTTTGTGAATCCAAACTACCCTTTTAATACAACAAAGTCGCACAATAACACAAACAAACTAACAGATCGAGGCAGCAATATATTAGCAACTCGTGTTCAGCAAGGTAGAAGTACTGATTTCACCTATGGAGTTTGGTTGGTTTGGAAAGAGTGATATTTGGCTTAAATAACATCATTTTTCTGCTGGAAAAAGCTGTCTGACAGCCCTAAAAACATGGTATTTCTCCTGGGGACAGAGATCTCTCCAACCGATATCTCCCAAACTCACACCAAAAAAATCTAGGTGGATAAACAGCATCACAGGCCAGAGAAACATTACTTTTATTTTGACTATCCCTTTAAAAGAACAGTGATTGTTCAAGCAGGAAACGTATAGCCGCCGCACGCTCGCCCTGTATCTCCATCTACCTTTGTTATTGCTTAATGACTACAATGCATACACACAGAGGAGGAGAGCAGAAACAAATCCTGCTTATAATGTGATGTCCAGGCATGTCTTTGTGTAAGAGGGGATGTCAGCTTACATACCACATGTGGGATAAACCATATTACTGTTAATCCCTCCGCTAATCTGCAAATGGCTTTTTTTGTCGTTTCTCTTTTGTTTAAGCAAAAAAGATACGAGCGGGATGTGTTCCAAAGCGCACATTAATGATTAAAAGTAGCAAGCGGCTAGATTTTTGGGGTTGGTGATTTGCCACTCTCTCTGCTATAAATCCCCCTCGCCCGTCAGCCTGCGAGAGAGGAGGCAGACGACAGTGTTGGTATTTTTGGTTCGGTTAAAGCGTTCCTGGAGTTATTTTGTGATGAACTGTTTTAATTTTCTCTCACGGTAAAGCTCAACTTGCCTCTGTATTTCTGCTTCACTCGGTGATTTGTTATGCTTCCCAGGATGGCCACCTCCAGACGAGCGGTGTAAACTTGTTGCGCTCGGCTGTGGGTTACTTACGTAGGTGGAGAGAGCAGTGGCATTAGCATTGTTGGAGCAGGAGGATAAGAGCTCTTTCCACTGAAGAAACAGTGAGGAGTTGTGCACATTAGTCAGAGAGCAGCATCTCTGGTGGAGTGCAGTGCATGCTGATCTACTGAGGAGAAATTATGATGGATTTTTCCTTGTTTGGGTGATAAATTTTTGTGCAAAATCCAAAAGAAAGCCCCCCCATCTCTTAATTCTGAAGGACAAACACGCAGACATGATGTTAATGTTTGATGTTTTAGATACACTTCTGCTGTCAAATTTCACTTCAGCTCGACACTTCAAAAATAATCGTATTTTCTCTCCTTAAAGTCTTATTTTTCTAAAGATTTTACAGAGAGAAAATACAATTATTTTAACTTGATTCCAATGAAAATCAGTTTGTTTGGAATGGAGCAACGCTCGTTTCCTCAAGATACAGACCACCATTTATAGGAAGTCGTTGGGAAAAGTTGGTTTCCATTGGAAACAGGTTTACTGGAAAGACTTCCTTTAAGAAAATAAGGTTAAGGACTCAGGTACTGACAGATACGACTTAAAATTGAGATTTTTTTTTTTTTGCAGTGTGCCTCTTCTGTGAAGAGCCCCAAAGTCCCAGCTTTCATGAATATAGCATCATGATCTGGTTTTTAAGTGTAGTAGAAACTTTTTGAAACTAGATGATTCCAGTAAACATGTTGAAATGTTCTCTCAGCACAAAGTATTTAAAAAGTTTGTTTTGCGTTTTTTTTTTTTACAGTTAGCTTAACGTCACACAGTCTGCAGATAATACTCGTTTCAACTGACCCTTCCTAAGTCCCACCCCTTTTTGCACCATGCTCCAATAAGAGTTGAGTAAGCTTGTTATCTCAGCTTTCTTCATACCGCTTTCCTATATTTAGAAATGCATTAGGCTCATCTATGCTGAAAAGAAAACCAAAATTTTAAGATAGTTAAACAATGTTCCTTAGAACCCTGCTAACTAGTTACTTGTATATTAGCGAGCTAGTAAGGTACATTAGCTACTAGAATGTAAATAGCTAAATAATGATTGATGCAGATTAACTGGTTAGCTAGTGTTTTTCTAACATTAGCAAATAATTGATGTAGATTAATTCTCTAGTTAGTGTTTTGCTAACATTAGCTATCTTAAGATGTGACTATGTTGCTTTTTAGTCACCCAGCAATCTTTTTACAATCTTCAAAATGTGGTTTTCTTTTCAACACAGACAAGCCCAGCATATAAAATATAAGTGCAGGAAACAGAAAAAGAAAAAGTTGATTGAGGTACCAAACTTGCTCAACTTTTTATTGAAGCACAGAGCAAAAAGGGGCGGGTCTTAGGAAGGGTCAATTGATGCCCTTCCCGCCACCTTCCAGCAATGATGTCACCCATATATGTAGACACCACATTGTCCTTTGGATTGTACATCAATTTCGCTGCCATATCGGTCCTGGCAAATGCTTTTTATCCAGAAATGGCGCAGCTCCTCCATTTACAGTCTTGCCAGGATGAATAAGGTGGTGATGTTGATATCACACAAAGAAACTGAAGTGTCAATGCAGCGTCAAGTGTGGGCTCCACCTGATAACTGTAGATGCTAAGTGGCAGAAGAATACTTGGATGCTGTTAACAAGATTTTAGGATAATACACCCTCTGACCACAGTGTGGGTTGCAGTGGCAGGGTGGCGCTGTCCCGCTTTCCACATGTTGCCTCCGCGGGGAGTGAAGCAGCTGCAGAAGCAACGCTTCAAAGTTCATCACTTATGGTAACTTGTGACTAAAACTCTCAAAACTTTTCTTTGTTTGAGCTGATGTTCATCTGCTTACCTTCAGTAAGTTTATTCCAGACAATTTATTCAGCTGCCTCTCAACGTGTACCTGTGTGTACTATTGTTTATTTATGTGTACTTGTGTGAATGGGGACGGCCCAATTTATCTATTTTTAAAACCTCAACATTTCTAGCCAATGGGCACGCTGAAAAGCATGAATTTTGTAAATGGTGTCTTTGTGTTTGCATGTTAGAATACACACCCTGCTGTGGCTCGAACACGTCTGGCGCTCACACAGACAGCCTTGCTGCTGCGGAGCTGCTACTGCCATTCCTATTTTTCTATGCTGAGTTTGCAGAAGAGATGAAAAAGGGTGTAACCAGAAAGCAGAGTGATTTTTGTTTGCCATTATTGAGAGAAAGAAAAAGAGCGTGTGCACTGACAAACTGCTGTCATTTTCAATTCTGTAACTTATTCTACAGATAAATAGACACTGAAACTGTAGTGACAGTTACGCAGCACACGCCCTGCCCGGACATAAGATATTAAGAGCAATAAACTCTGGAGGTTTATTCCAGAATGCATTTGAAAGGGAAAAAAACAACAAAAATGGAGGCAGGAATACAAAGTGCATCAACAGTATCTGTGTATTAACTGCATTCAGAGTATTTCCAGGTGGATTTTGCATCAAACTCGTCACTGACCGGTCTCGGGGTCCACGGAGAAGTACGGCTGGCCCTCCAGGATGCTGTACACCACCCTGGCGCTGTTCCCGTACGTGGCGTCGTCCGCGTCTGTGGCTGTCACCTGAATTACCGAGGTGCCTGCGGGAAGAAGATTCATGACAATGATTTAGATCAACTCTTCAATACTGCTGAAAATTGCCTGCTGGATAATTGGTTAAGCTGATGCACCTTCTGATGAGGTGTCGGATCCTCTTCTAATCACGCTCATGCAGAATGTGACTGATCATTTCTGTCCCTTTGCATTACCCAAACCGATCTTTATTCCTCGGCCACTTATACCCTTATACGTGATTGATTTTCGCAGCTGATCGATAAGTCCTAATGTATTTTTCTAAGTATATCTCTCTAAGCATACAGGCGGCACCGATACGGGCTCTTTGCAAACCCCAAGAAGCCTATTAGTGTATCCACAGATCTGGAGTGTCTAAGAAGCCAAATATCTGATAGCAGGCGAACAACTGTGATCCATTTTCTCTTCCAGAGAGGCTGAAGCCCTATTTCAGTAGAACAAAGGGAAACGGTTAGCCAAGTGCTACCTCCCAAATGGCGCCTTGCGGGGCCAAGTGTTGCCTCATTACATGCAGAAGAAAATTAATTGAGTAGAAATATTTAATGGCAAAGTGGTATAAATATAGAATTGTGCAATACAATGGGATAACGACCCCATGAAACTTCTCTAATTTGGTGTCAGTTATGATCTGGAAGGGGTGAGAGGAGAGGAGGTTTCCCCCTCCTTTGAAAATCGATGTGAGGATGTGTATGGATGAAGGAGAAAAGAAAAATTGGGGGACCAAGAAGCAGCAGAGAAAGAAAGACCACGGCTGTCTGATTTGGTGTAAGTGACAGTTCGGGAAGATTCCTGAGCAAGTTCACCGAACCTTGATCACTAATACCTTTAACTAGGGAATTAGACTCAAAGAGGCTTTTCTGACACGGCGGCTTTTAGAGAAATATCACTGATCCACATCAGCCATCTCATCGCCGACTTTAAGCTTTTGAGAAAAGAGTTTTCTGACAAACAAGTCAGGAATAATCGCGTTTTTTGTGCAGGGGGAGTAAATTACCTCGACTGTAATCACTCAGTTGTCAAAGGCGGCGCGCGTCAACGCCGCCGTCCCTGACTGAGAGTCCGAGAGAGGAATGTCAGAGCCGTGAGACTGTAATAAAACTCAAAGTGTATGTCACATTTAAAGGGGCAGTGTCTCGACGCAGTCACTCGTGAACACATGCTCTGCCAAGCGGTGACATCACACCTCGGTTGTTGCCATGGGCACCCGTGCTGCCCTTAGATAAGTGCTGGCCTCTCTCTTGGGGTTGCTGAACCAAGTGACAACTCTGTCACATGTCTGGGCTGCGAGACCGATGTCCATCAGTCCCCGAAGCACCGCGGCGGCGGCTGCAGCGGCAGAACAGAGTTCCCTCTGTGTTTTCATGCAAGTATTGATTAGAAGCCTTTTTATATTGTTTATCTATATTCATGAGGCCAGTATGTACTTTTAGACTAAGAGCTGGAGCCAAAGTGCGCGGTGAATTAAAGTTTAATTTGGTGCAGAATGACAAGAGGAAATGATAATATGAAAACAGCGACTGGTGCTCAGAAACTGGCACCGCAGAAGTGGAATCCGCAATTATTCACTGTGATGACACAGCTGACAATGCTGGTAATTAAATTAAATACTGTTTTAATAAGATACAATACTGTATTTAAAAGATTATCTGCACCAGTGCTGTAACCGTCACACAGACGCTTTACCTTGTTTATTCCCCGCTCATAAAACGGCTCCTAGTCTCTCAATTAATTAGTCGGGCCCTCTTTGTTGAGTCTGCATCATTATTATGATTGATAAAGTCCCATTGATCCAGTAAGACTGGCATGTTATAATGTCTCTATCCTATTTGAATCATAAGCCTTTTAATCCAGCTCACACACACACACACACACACAAACACACAGGCACACACCTTAATTTGTGTAAACACTCAGTTATTGTCTGTTTTATGATCAATAAATATGGTTCTACACAATAAAAGCAATTCTCTGTGCCTGCTGTACACACTGAACAAACTAGAATCAGTTATTACTTTTCTTATTTTTACATTTATGTATTTATTTATCTCTTTTTCTGTTTGTTTCTATTACCTCACTCGTTTCTATAAATTAGAATTATCTCAGGGGACGGGGGGAGGGCCCAGTCAGTCAGGATGGGGGTGGGGGGTTATGAAAAACGTTAAATGATTTATGAGTTCTGTTTTTTGATATCTCGCGCTCATTAAATGAAATATAAAGAAAGCCCAACGACGCTGTAAATATAGTGTTTGTTTTGGCATCACAAGTTAATTGATGAGTGGGAAAATGACATAGAAACTTGATTTTCAAAATAATATAGCAGTTTTAATGTCCACCACAAAATAGGGAGGCGAGGGCGTAAATTTCATTTCAACATTTCCTGCATGCTGGTGATGTTTTATGCATCCATTTAAAGTGGGAATGTCTTTATTTATGTAAAAGGAAATACAAAATTCAGGTGCCAGGTGACAATTCAATATATAATGGAGTATGAGGCTCTCAGCAAGTGGTTTGTCAAAATAAAAGTCCTCTGCTGCTTTCATGTTTTTACTGAGAGGAGGAGAAAAAAAACGCACATGTTCTAAATACTAAGTGG
The DNA here is from genome assembly GCA_027495735.1 of Lutjanus campechanus. Classification (NCBI taxonomy): domain Eukaryota; kingdom Metazoa; phylum Chordata; class Actinopteri; order Lutjaniformes; family Lutjanidae; genus Lutjanus; species Lutjanus campechanus. The sequence continues at coordinate 12,421 of JAJHUR010095808.1, read as the reverse complement.
GGGCTGTCCTTTCTGTGACCCCTCAAAAATATATGCCTCTGCATAAAGGGTTAGCATCCAAGTTAAGCGACAGAAAAATATGGATCCAGGGGCCAGTTTTGATAGTGATGAGTTTGAAAATACACATCCATGCATATATGACTGTCTTAAAAATACAAGCCTGCTGGGTGTGTAAGGGACTGGGAAACAGACAAAAACCAGGAAAAATACTAATCCAGCAGGGGACAGTAAGTGGACAACTGGACATAATGTTGAGCAACCTGTGTTGCATCTCAGATATTTTGTTATTTTTTTTGTAGATTGACTATTTTTTGGGATATCATCCAGAGACCAACAGAAACAAGTTTTTATCTAATTAAATTTAACCTCTATTTAACCAGGAAGAGTCCCACTGAGATTAAAAATCTCCTGGTTAAGACAGCAGCACAGTATTAATATATAAATATCAACTCTTTGAGCTTTGAAATACAGTAGAAACGGCCCACCAGCGCCTACATTAGCATTTTTGCTTATTGTGATGCCAGTTCTTGGAGCATCTTCAATTAAAATTTGCACAACCTAAGTTTAGAGGTCATGTCAGTAAATAAAACACAATAATTAATAAAAGTATGGTGTCATAAATTAAAAAATACAAAAATTGGATGTTTTTAAATCAAATTATACTAAATAAACCCACAAAACATATTGATACCAGGTTTTTAAATGTAAAAAACATGAACAAAATATCTTAACACTATATATGATGAGTTATATGAACTATATTATTTCTAGTTTTTGAGTTATGCTAATTTTTATGAGTGCAGAGGTGTTTCTTCTGCAAGAGAAATATTTCCCAGGTGCCTATGTTGTTTTTTGTTGCTTTATATCTCTAAAATATGTAAAACCTCAGCTCTAAACTACTGACTCAATCCTCTTTCTCTCAGTCTCGCTCTGACATGAACCGTCGCTCTGCTCCTCTGCGGGCACCACGTTTTCTACCGCACGTAACGTAATGACATCATCGCGAGCGTACAACGTCAAGATGCAAAAGACAGAAGCTTTAGCCTTCCACTTGAAAAAAGAACAAATGCTCCAGCTACCATGACCTTCACTTCAGATCGATTTAAACAGGATCATGATCCCAATGCGGGCTGCAATGACAGAGCGCTCTCATCATCTCTTCATATTAATTTAATCACCAAAACTATGACAAACGTCCAATTTGTTCAGATAAACACATGCGTACTGACCTGTTGGACTGCATTAGAAGTTGACACGGTACTAATATTTTTTCAGTATTTGGAAAATGTGTGTAAAATTATGGAAATCTAATTGATTTGACAAAGAAAAACCCATCTTAACTCAAGATCAGTTTGCTAACTTACTTATTAACAGTAGTTTCCATTGTGTTTTCCTCTTCCTCTTTGTCTCCTGCTGTCCCCTGTCTGTCCCTCTGTCTCTGTGTTTGTGTTGGGGGGGCGTGGCTTCCCTCCTGACTCCCAGCTCTGCTTCTCAGCACACCTGTCTGCAATCAGCTCATCACCACGCCCCCTCTGCTCACCTCTCCTCAGTTGGAGTGCAGCTCTATTTTCCAGTGTTTTCTAATGTTTACTGTTGTGCTAACTCCTAGCCTGTTGCTAATGCATTTCTCCCTGTTCTTCAGGATTGTCCCTCGTCTGCTCGCCTTCACCTTGGCTCCATCTCATCCCTGCAAGTTTTACAATAAAGCCCCTAAAACTTCACTTTCCTTCTGCGTCTGTATCCTGCGTTTGGATTCACCCTGTAACACTCTGACAGCCTCACAATCTTCATCAGCAGTTGGAGAGACGTTCTGCTGATGGAGGCGGTGAGACGCTGTTTAAGACTCTGGAAAAAGCAAGTTGACCTTAAGTCGGAGTTATTTTGCCGAACATTTTCCAAGGTCAGAAATGAATCTTCACATTAAATCAAATAGATGTTTCATGCACTTTTCATCATTTTTCCACTGTTAGACATTACATTAAGAAATGGAGCCAGACAGGTCTATCTTTTATTGGCGGCATTTTATGTATATAAGATCTTTTCTTTATTTATTTATGTTTAAATTGATAGTTATTTATATATATATTTATATAAGTACCAGTGAACGTTTACTTTTTCAGGGACCTGATTTTGGACAATAAAGTTTATTGTTAAACTGCCTCCATTACATATTTTTGTCACAGGTGTCTGATAACAGTTGAGGTGATTTTTGCAGTATCGGCCAATACCGGTTAAAAGTTTGGACACACTTCTCATTTGATGTTTTTTCTTTCCTTCTTTATTTTTAATAAGAAATGGTTCAAATGATAGCAACAGTGTGCAAAAGCTGTCATCAAAGCAAAAGGTGGCTACTTTGAAGAATCTCAAATATCAAAGAGCAAACATGCATGAAGTTATTAAATCTTTGATTGCATGTGCAGAAGAAGAAGAAGACGAAAGGGCGCGAAAGCCTTTTTGCTTTCTAAGAATCTAAAACTGAAAACATAGTTCACCTTGTTTTCACGTTTTGGCTCACGTAATTCCATATAACTCTACATTTCATAGTTTTAATGTCTCCAATACTAACCTACAATGTACAACAATGATTAAAAAAAACTGGCCCTAAAAATCCAGTATCAGTCAGGTGTTTATGCGTAGAAATAAAACCTCAGCAGCTCATTTTGTTAGTTGTAAAACAATGACACTATGATGCTCTGTGCAACATGAGAAGCTCATGGACCTACGAGGACTATTTAACTTACCGATGTCAGACATTTCCGGGACTCTGGCCATGTACAGGTCCTTGGTGAACCGCGGCTCGTTGTCGTTGATGTCGTGGATCTTGATGATGAACTCGGACTGGCCCTCCAGCGCCTCGTTGGTGAAGCGGTTGACGGCCTTGGCGTGGAGGATGTAGTAGGACTTCTCCTCCCTGTCCAGCCTCTTGGTGGCGTGGATGTCCCCCGAATTCTCGTCGATCTTGAAGAGGGTCCCCGCTCCCTCCCCCGTGAGGACGTACCTCACGCTCCCGTCCCCTCGATCCGCGTCTGAGTGAAGCTGCGGAGAAAAAGAGAAGGAAACATGATAATGTGGATCCCTGCAGCACCGAAACAACATTTTCAAGTGACAGTTTGTGGCGTTTTCATTTTAATAAATTTCCACTTTGCAGCTCTCTATTGCTAATTGTTATAGCACAACAGTGATTCAAACTCTGGTTTATGAAAGCTTTCACATTTGCTTCATTTGTTCTTATGAACACCAAATGTCAGCCAGTTCTTTCCAGGGTAAAAAGGTTCTTTGTAGAGAGCTGAGGGTCTGCCGAGAACCATTCGCTTCTGACAAACTCCTTTTGGAAGAAAGAGTTCTTCAGTGATTGTTGAAAGCATGGGTGTTAAAAGAACCCCCACCCTAAAATATTCCTTTAAACGTGTTCTTGTTTTTGCCCTGTCTTTAGAATGCAACAAGGTTCTTTGTAGAACCCTTAGAAGACAAGAGACTTATAGGTGAAACCTTTATAAAAATTGCCATTTTTTAGATCCTCCTTGGTGGGTTCTTGATGAAACCATTGGAATATAAAAGAGTTCTTACTGGAACCCCTTGGTTGGGTTCTAGATTATAACCCTTGGGATAGAAAAGGGTTCTCACTGGAACCCCCTGGTTGGGTTCTAGATGATACCCTTGAAATATAAAAGGACTTTCTGACCCCCTGGGTCATTTCTAGATAAAACCATTGCCATATAAAATGTTCTTTGTGGAACCCTCTGGGTGGGTTCTAGATGAAACCCTTGAAATATAAAAGCGTTCTTGGTAGAACATCCTGAGTGGGTTCTTGTCCACCCTTCAAAGAAGCAAAGGTTCTGCACAGAACCCTTGGAATATAAAATGCCCTTGGTAGTAGCTCATTTGAGGGTTCTAGAACCTTAGAAGATGGAAAGGTTCTGTATAGAAGGGTTTGAGGTGGAACCATTACGCCATAGAAGGGTTCTCTATTGAACCTCACTCCTCTAGTTCAAGGTGGAACCTGTCACAGATGGTTGTAGTTATAACCTGTTGGGTTCTAGATAGAACCCCCTGAAATTGCACCAGATTGAATCTTTTATAAAGGGGCTCTACCAGGAACCAAAAAGGGTTCTCTTACTGTATAGGCCTTTCCACCAACACGGAACCGACCCCCTTCTAGTACAGGCTCCTAAGTTTGAACTGTTTGGTACAAAAGAGAAATAGTTTTGGAACCGGAACTGTGCAACATCCTTTATTGACGACATGACTGATCAAAATGGTTCTGGTCAGCAGGTTTGCTAGATGGTGATAAGGTTCCAAGAATCTTGAGTGGAACCGATTCACAAGCCAGAGCTGATTTGCAAAAAAAAAAGGGCGTCTACGGAGACAAACCGAAGAACCCTTCATGGTTCTAGTTAGCGCCTTTATTTCTAAGAGCAGTTAGCATGAACAGAAATAGAGCTGCTGCTGTGAACAGGAACTTCATCTGCATAAAGTCCAAGAAAAAAGAGGAACATCACAGCGTGTGATTGACAGGTGATCTCTGAAGAAGTGAGGAGCAAAAAACAACTTGCCAGTGATGAGCACTTTGTACCAAAGGTGTCAACCAAATCAAATTTCAAAGCAGAATCACACTTTTCCACTTAAGTATTTCTGATACACTGAGCACATATCAGCGATCTGACCATTCTGGGCCTTGGCAAAGAAACACTGACAGCTTTGATAAGTGCGTTTGGTGTTATTTAACAGATTCATATCATCTTTAGTAAACTGTCATCGACGGTGCACATCCGCGGCTTCACCTCGTCTCTGTGAAATTCACATCCTGCCAAGAAGAAAACACACAGCCGGAGCGAACGTCTGAAACGCTGCATTGGCCGGCATTGTTACATACAGGTTGTCATCGTGCTTTTTACCGCAGGGCCACGGTGGCATTTTCGCCGTGCTGTAAAACAGAATGCCAGCGGGTCGAAGTCTGTCAAGTACCAGCATGAGTGCGCGCACGTCCGCCGCCTGCCAATCCCTGATGGATCAGCAACATGACCAACATGCCAGAGGACCACCGGAGTCCACTTGTCTGTGGAGCTCCTCATTATTATTTGCTCTCTCCCTCTCTATCTCCTGTTTAATTTTTTTCTGCATGAACAGCAGCTTAGCATGCGCTGACATTTTAATTCCACCGCCAAATCCCCCCCAACATATTTATCTCAGAGAACTCATCAAAAGCTTGTCCAGTCGGTTTTCCCCTCCCACTGCTTCCCTGCCTACTTCCCTTTTCCCCTCTTTAATAACCAAGGACATGGTCATAATTGCAGGGGGAGGTAAAGGGCAAAAGGAGGCCACGTGTTCCAAAGTACAAATCGAGGCAAACGCCATCTGAATGTTTACCGCTGCTCTCTTAGAAATAAAGGTTCCAAAACGGTTCTTCCTGAAGGGGTGAGGTTCTACCTGGAACCATTTGCTCTTGAAGAAACAGTTTGTTCCATTAAGGGTTCCATTAAGAGCCCTTTGTGGAAACAAATGGTTATTCAAGAACTGATGAAATCCTCTAAAAATTATTTTGTCAAGGGTTCTTTGTACCATAATATAAAAGGGTTCTCCATAGAACCTCCTGGTTGTTTCCTAGATTAAACGTGATGTAAAGGGGATCCTGGGAGAACCCCCTCAGTGGGTTTTGAATAAAATGTCTGCAATATAAAAAGGTTCTTGGTAGAACCCCCTGGGTGGGCTCCAGATGAAACCCTTGGAATATGAAACAGTCCTTGGTAGAACCCACTGACTGGGTTCTGCACAAAACCCTTGGAATATAAAAAGGTTCTCAGAAGAACCCCCGTATGTGTTCTGGATAAAACCACTGGAATATAAGAGGACTCTCAGTAGAACCTCCTGAGTGGTTTATAAATAAAACCCTTGGAATATAAAGGGGTTCTTGGTAGAACCCCCAGGGTGGGATCTGGAGAAGACCACTGAAATATGAGAAGGTTCTTGGTGGAACAACCCTATGTGAGTTCTAATAAAACCCTTGGAATATAAAAAGGTTCTCTGCAGAACCCCCTGGGTGTTTCCTGGATAAAACTCTTGTAATATAAAGATGTTCTTGGGAGAACCCCTGTATAGGTTCCAGAGAAAACCATTGGAATATAAACGGGTTCTTGGTAGAACCTCCTGGGTAGTTTCTAGCAAAAACCCTTGGGTGGTCTGTAAATGAAGGGTTTGTGGTAGAACCCCCAGGCTCGGTTCTAGATGAAACCAGTGTAATATAAAAGGGTTTTCAGTAGAACTTCCTCGGTGGGTTCTCATTAAAACCCTTGGAATATAAGAGGATTTGCTCTAGAACCCTATGGATGGATTCTTCTTTGCACCCTTAAAAGATCGAAAGCTTCTGCACGGAACCCCTAGAGAGGATTCTGGGTGGAACCATTGTATCATAAAAGGTTTCTCCTTTAGAGCCTCTCATTGGGGTTCTTGGTGGACCCTTTCACAGATAGCTCCTTTATGTTTTTGGGAAGGATTCCAAGTGGAACTGTTATAAAAGGACCTACCAGAAACTAAAAAAGGGACAGGCCTGAAGAGCCCTTCATGGTTTCCGGTTAGAACCTTTATTTCTCAGAGTGTGGGACAGAACTCTGAGTTCTGTTATCGACACCTTGCTAACCGAAGTGAGCCGACTGGTTTGATTCTGTCGGTTTGGATGCGTATTCTCTCCTCACTGAGCGCTCAGCGAGTTGTTGTTGTGTCTACAAGCGTTCTTGGCTGCGCCGGTGGACAGACTGAGGGGGGATATTGTGCGTTGCAGCTGGGTCACGTGGGAGCACATTGCAAAGTCTCCCTTCTCATCATATATTAAAAAGCTTTTCATCCCAGGTGCTCGGAAGCTTTACTAATTCATGCTGTTTTATCAGGGCAAAGCTGGCACATGTGAGACGAACAGCTTTGTGGATTAGCATCTTTAACACTATTTTGTTCGCCTGCTTGAATGCTGGTAAAAATGACTGTTTTCATTCCTTTCTCTGTCTGTCTAACCGAGCCAGTCGAGGGAGTGTGTTGCAGAATTTTTGCATCTTCGGATTAGGATCTAGAGTGGAGCACTGTTTCATTAACCCACTTGAATTCTGGTCAAAACAACTCTTGTTTTGTTTTTTTTTAATCTTATTCTCTCTGTCTGACCAAGCCAGGAGAATATCCTGCAGAATTTTATTTGTTTTCTGTTCTGCTTTACAGTATGCGCCTCCAAACAGAGACTCAGTTGGCTGAAAACAATCCACTCCAACATTATTATCTTTCTCCCGCTGTTATAGCTGCAATGTCCTTTTCTATGATTGTCTATCAAGCTGCCTATCTCTGCCGGCACAACAATTCAGTTAATAACCGTTGAGTCCTCTCCTTTCGGCTGAGATGTGAGATAGACAGTGTGACATATGCTGTGTCGACTGTCATTTCTGTGGAAACAGAGAGATCTTGTGGTTCTGAAGAGTTCCTCCTCACTCCCCCGAAGGATATTACAAGGCAGCACAGAGTATCGAACTCCGGCTCCCGCTGCAGTGACCCCGTCGCTCCCAGTTGCCCACCTTGCCGGTGCTGAGAATTTACTGCTGCCCTTCTACTCAAATTAAGAGAGGAAAAAAAAAAACCTCTCCCGGAAATCAATGTGGCAGTCCAACGTGCATTCACAATGGCCCTTTGATCAATTTATATCGAAAATACAATTAAACTGTCACGGGTGGGGGGTGGGGGGGTGGTAGAGAAAGCCACATGTGCAGTCGGTATGGTCACCAAGAAGCTCTGGCACATCAATAGCTAGCCTTTTCTCCTCTGCCCTCCTACGGTACCAAATCGTAAAAAAGGCAGAGAGCATGACGCTATATCCATTAACACTGGGACTTCTGGGACACTGAAAAAAAACCCTCCATTTTATCAAGTCATTCTGTCTATAAAACAGGTCTTAAATCCTTCGTTTCTTAAAGGAATAGTTTGACATTTTGGGATTCCACCGCACATGGCTCTATGACGCTGTGTCTGTGACACCGTTTTGATCCATCGCACCTCCCCAGGAGTTAGTGTCGTCAAAAATATTGATTTTTCAATATATATTGATTCGGAATATTTGAAACAATTTCAATACTCATTTCCACAATGTCCACACAGCAGGAGTGTGCGGCGTGAGTGGGATGAGACCCCTCGCTCTGGGTCCTGCATCACCCTGGAGTTTATTTCTGTTTGTTTATTTAAAAGGCTACAGCTAACATCTCGTTAGCTTAGCTTAGCATAGAATTGTTGTTTTTACACTTCCGTCTTCATACAGATGAAACAGATTAATTAACAGCTTAATTAGTGAACTTTTGAGGTGGTGGGATAGGTGGATTTTGTGACCTTTGGAAAGGGCTAAGCTAACAGGCTGACAGTAGAAATCAATGTGAGTTTCCGGTGTGCACCTCAGAGGGTTTCCCACAGGAAGCTAGTGGGGCATACGTCCGCAAAGTACCGGTTTTACAAACACAGTGACCCACCAGCAAAATGACATAAACATTCAAGGTCTCATAGAACAGGAGTTAATTTTGGCAAATATTTTGACTTATTGAAGGGATGCATACATTTACAGGAGCACTTTTTGTCCAGCGTGAATGTGTGCAATTACCGTTAGCCGTGATAGTCAACCATGTGTGTCTACTGACTTTGTTTCAAGATTTATCCCAGATTATTGACTCAAAATGTGTCAATCAAACTTTGTTGTGTGTGTAAGACCTGCCCCCAGAGACAGATAAGTCAATCGGGGTCATCTTTCTGTGCATTGGTATCTTTTGGGGCTTTTTTTAATGCTAAGTGTCTGGAACACAGTGAGTCTACGTTAGCTGTTTCCCCCCGTTTCCACTGTTGTTTGCTAATTTAAGCTAACCAGGAAAAAACACAATTGGAATTTGGTTTAAGTGGTTTGGTTTAAATGAAGAAATTAGTTTTTATTTTTATTTGTTTGTTTATTTTGTATTTTTTGTCCATATATTGTCAAAGAGGTGCACAACATGACCGGGGATGTGATCTAAAACAGTTTAAAGAGCATTATTCATTTCGTCTCGACTTTAAAACAAAGGAAACACTTGCCCATTACAGTTACAAATGATTTCAAACAGAGAGTGACTTGTTTAAGTAATTGTCAAAAAATGAGTGTCTGTATCTTTAGTGAAAAAACAGAACGAGGGAAGTCGCTGCACTCAAATCAAGTGAAATGAAACTTGATTTCAGAGAATACTTGAAACAAGATGATTTGCATTGGAGACAGGTTCAAATATTCTCCCATGTTTTAAGAAAATAAGTCTTGAAGGACTCAATTACAGACAAAAATGACTAAAAAGGATTTCTTTGCAGTGAATCGGCTGCGAAACAAAAACCTCTTTATGCATTCACTTTAGACATTATATCATCAAGGACATATATATTTCAAAACCTTCCACTCAATTAGCCATCTCTGCTAAGTGATACCATAATATTTCCAATGGCTGGCATTTTTTCACAGGCAAAGATATTTATTTCTATTCCTACGCCGTGCTTCATCTTCCAGTTTGAAGTGGGCTGAGAAGTGAAGTGGTACTCATCAGACATCTGTGCGTGAGAACTTGCAAGCGAGCCGTCTTTGTTTGTGAAATTAATCAGCTTCAAGTGCAGCAAATGTTAGTGCAGACTCGATCTGGCCGCCATTTGTGCTTCACTCGAGTTAGGCCAAAAAGATGGCACTGGAAATGGGCTGCTTAGGGCAATTAGCCAGTTAGCCTTTAAGGCCTTGTGTCCTGGCCTGTCGAGAACTGGCTGCCTACTACGAGGCCAGATGGTAGCCTCAGACTGTGCACAAAAATAGCCTATCAAATGTCCGTTGATGTGTAAACTCGAGATACGCGGTCAGAGCTGCAGAGACTTAAAGGTGAAATGTCAGTTAACATATATCTCTCTCTCTTGTGGACATCTGACGTCTACTGTTTCGTGTCCCGTGCGTAATTTCCATCTTTTTTTAATTTCAGGCAGTTCTCGACAGTTTGTGTTTGCTTTGCTGCAGGGCTGTAGTTACGACTGAGGACACATCTTCAGTGTTGTTTCTGAGAACATAAATGGTCCTGTCAGAGTCCAAAATAAACATTTAGGTGTTCGATAAATGTGTGCAATTTGGCCTATACTAAATTAAACAGCACCTCATTCGTGTGCTCATTTATTTCTGAAAACTGGTTATATATATTTTTTAAAGTCTTAATTTAAGTAATAAATCAGGGACGTTTCATGGTGATATCTATGACTTTAAATGTTTTTAAAAAAATAGTCACTTAGCAGGAGTTTTGACCTGTTTCAAGTATTTTCCAATATAAGTTTAATTTTTGACATCTTTTGTTATCTGTTCATTTTTTAAGATGCAGATACAAATCTTTCTTTCTTGAGAAAAGTTGATTTCTATTGAAATCAGGAAGAAATATTTTAAATACTTTTTTTTAAAACAAAACAATTGGTTTATGGCTCATTTTAGCAATAAATAAAGGATATTTGCAGTTGAAATGAAAAAAAGTTTGGCTTTAAAGACTTTTGTGGATCGTT
>JAJHUR010095806.1:1510-14156 GCA_027495735.1 Lutjanus campechanus | reverse complement strand
AAAATGCAAATAAAATAAACTCACTAACCTGTTTCTCCAGTAATGAGGCGTTCAGGGACTCGCAGCACTTTATTTCCACTGTGTGCTGAAGTGAAATCTGCATAGTCACAGTCAACAGACCTGATGCTCAAAGTCTCTGCAGGTCTGTGAGCTTCACTCCAACACGTCAACATGAGAGCTGAAAGGAAGCGGCTACGCTCCGCAGCTGCTCCACTTCTGGCCTGAACAGGACTGAAGTCCCTGCTGGTCTTTATACTGGATGGATGTGCTGCTTCACTGACTGGCAGCTGATGAAGGGAGTCTCTGTAAACACTGATCTATCACCTCTGTTCTCTGTCTTCTTCTCTCATCAGATGGTGATGATCTCCGTCAGAGCGACGCTGAAGGAGTTTGTGTTGAGAGGATCAGCTGTGTCGTGATGATCCACAGAGGGTGAAGCAGCAGCAGCAGCAGCAGCTTGTGTGTGGAGAGGCTGTGACTGGGCCGTGTTACTGGGAGGTGGAGTGGAGAGGAGAGCTTCATCCAGCGGTGACTGACAGAGGAATCACAACAGGTGGAGGTGACTGTCCGTGCTGCAGTCTGAACACCGTTCTCCCTGTGCGTTCCTCTGGATCACGTGACAGAGTATCATCAATGTATGTGGACTGCTCTGCTGGTGCTCTGTCCTATGCAAACATTTAACTCATTCTGTGAAGATAAGATAGTGTTTGTCAGAGTAGAGTGTATTTATGTATTTATAGGATGTTTATCTTTTGCAAACCAGTTTTTTTTTTTCATATTACATCCCAACAGATTGTGTTATCGCAGAAAACTGAATTAAAGAACTGCAAAGTCTGGTGATAATTATCTGTGGATTTGCCACTATGAACAAACCCTGTGATATTCTCATCATTAAATCTATTGTAAATGCAAAATATATAGTAGAATCGCTTGACACTACTGAAATATGTAATATTTTAGCAAAAAGCCAGTGCTGCCTTAAACCAAAACATGTTATAACTTGTCAAATATCTTTCTTCTCATGTATCTTTTGACATCAAAAGATATAGCATAAAAAATACTAACCATAAACTTCAGTGTCATCAGTGATTAAGATTATGTACATGCATATATTTGTTCAGTTTTCTTATATTGTTGCAGTTTATAATTAAAAAAAACAGTAAAAGCTGAAGTTTTGGTCATTACCACCAGTCACTGGTTTCTCATCTCTTAACAGATAAATATTTGGTTGAAAGGAAAAGAAAGAGATAAAACCTAAACAAAGTCTGTGGCAGCAGAGGAAAAGGTGATAAAGTCATTAAAATCAGTGATGCATCACTGTTTGGTTTTACCTGCATGGTGATCTGGAACTGTTTCTTAGAGTGGATGTACACTGTCAGTATGGGACACACCCTGAGACACAGTCAGTGTTAATTTATTAAAGTTGTGCCATTCTTGTAAAAAGTTGTGTCATTCTTGCACAAAATAAAATATGTTATGGCTTTACCTTATATATAAAACCTGAATATTGTCATTGTAGGGATTTGATGATTTTGCTATACAAAGTGCCAATTATCCTCTTAGTCTGTTCTGATTGGCTCTGTCTTTACATGGGAGAAGAGAGGCGGGCTCTTCCTTTCACCTCAAGACTCTCATTGGCTGTTGTCGGCTCTGGACAGGACATGGAAGCTCCGATTGGCTCAAATGAGGTGTCAATCAAAATGAGACAACCAGGTGCTGCAGTGGTGTGGAGAGAAGAGATGATTGTAGTGGAGAATCACAACTTTGTTTGGCTGCTTTTTGTTTTTGTTTTGTTTTTTCTCCCAGTTTTTGTGGCTTTATTGGTGGAAATCACATGGGTGAAAACATCTGGGGCCTGAGCCTCAGTAGCTGCCCCCTAAATCAGCCTCCGGTCCTGCCAAAGATATTTGTGACATGCCATTTCCCCAGAACATGTACTAGATCTCTCAACAACCAATAAGCATGGTCTTAGATCTTTAAATCAGCTGCTCAGTCTCTTTTTGTCTCATATTGACCAGAGGGGATCATGCTTTTACTGTCAGGGCCCCTAAAGTCTTAAATGTGCTTCCTTTAGAGCAAATGGGAGATCCTAAGGGTTTGTGAGATGATAGGGAAAAAAAGTCATACAAACATTTCTTTGTGAAAAACAGGATGGTTTTACCTCTTTAGGCCTGTAAAAACTATTTATATTAAATAACGCGATAAGGAAAAACCATTGTGGTGCATTGCTGCAGTGTTGAATTTGCTGCAATTTGGACAGATGGTGGAACTATATCAACAAACTTTACTTTTTGGTCTCTGCTGTTTGAACTGTAAGTCTCACAGACCTAATTCTTTTTTTTTTCTGGATTCTGTGGGTTCAGATGAATCTATACAAATAAGACACCCACACTTGCGTCTATATCTATTTTCCGCCATTTAGATTTTTGTCCAAATCTGCTTTCTCACTATTCATTCTACAAATTTTGCGCAATCATCACCAAAGTTGATTTGATTTGATTTAGCACATATTAAAAAAGACATAAACAAAACAATATGAAAATAACAAGAATGTGCAAGGGAGACTAAAATCCTGCACGGTTTATCATGGGTCTCCCCAAGTTTTAAACTGAATTAAGATTAAAATTTAATTATAATTACTGATGATGATTTTGAGTCTAAATATTTAGGTTCAGAACCTTAAGTCCCCCTTAAACAAAGAAAAAACAACAAGACCAGCAAAAAAAAAAAAACTATACATATGTATACTGTATATATCCAAGCAAAAATAATTATAACAAAATACACAAATATCTCAAAAGCTATGTCAGTTCTAGGATTTTCTAAAAAGGTGTTTTTGAGTTGTTTGTTAAACACTGACAGGGACTGACGTGGGAGCTGATCCAGAATGTGGGTCCTAAATATTTGACAGAAAGCTGCCCGAGACGTGTTTTAACAGGAATGTGAAGGTGAGTAGATTGTCTGGTTTTATAGGAATGACGATATGAATTAAAATGAAAATAATTCCTGAAAAATTCAGGCAAACTAGCAATCTGGTACAGAACATCTCAGGACCAAGCTGGGAAAAGTCGCCCCTGAAATCTAACTGGCCAGCTCCCATTATCTTCAAGTGTGATTGGTTATCCGTCCAGTGAGAGGCGGGACCTTTGGTTCAACCGGCCGGTTGGTGGTAATTTATAAATGTTTGTTTTGTATGTGGGCCACTTTTTTTTTTTTTTACAAGGTAAATTTAGCTTACTTAATAAATTAATTATGGGGAAACTTGGTTTCAGTGTCTTACTCAACAACACATCAGTGTGAACAGGGGGATGCAGGGATTGAGCTGCCAACCAAGTTTTTTTTTTATAAGTAATATTATTATTATTATTATTATTATTATTATTATTATTATTATTATTATTATTATCATTATTATTATTATCTCCCAAAAGCCTTAATTGTCAGGAAAAATATTTATTGGCAAAAGTCAAGTCTCCAGCGCCCCCTGCAGGGTCATTTGTTGTGATCCTCTAGATTTATCTGAAAAACTGCACTAAAGCTCTGCACTATTTGACAAAAAGCGAAACACAATAACTCTTTTAGGGTGAAACAAATAAACAGGATGTCCATGAAGCTGTCAGGAACACTACATGATGATGATGAATATTTGTACATTTATTGTTGGTGCCTCATTGTCTCCTTTCTTCCTCAAATGATCATCAGTTCACTTTTTGTTCTTCTGCTAAATACACGAACACAGAAGCACCTCATACATAACAAACTCAAACCAGACACATATAATATCCATAAAATAAGTATGTGGACTTGCAGGCGGCAAAGCAGAAAGACAGCATGATTCAAATCAGAGACAGGAAGAGTCAACCCAAGACAGCAGCCATGTAATCTGGATCTGGATCATGGTTATAGATTTAAAAAAAAAAAATGTAATCAGATTACAGATGCATTTAATAAAAATGAGGATTATTAGTAGGATTACAATTTTAAAATAAAGAATGATATACTACCATGCACAGCGCACACACATTTACCAATTCATTATCATGACCTCTAGTGACAAAATGCTTCACTCTGTGGAAATTTCTCCATTTTTTGTCTCTAAATGAATCAATCAATTAATTGTGCACAACAAAGGAAGGAACAGCAGGACAAACTAATCTAATCTAACAACAAATATAAAACACTTAGAGCTGCAACCATTAATTAATCATTAATCAATTATTAAATTAATAGCCATCTACTTTGATCAAGTAATCGTTCTGAGTCATTTTTAAGAATAAAAAGTCAAAATTCTCTGGTTTCAGCTTCTTAAATGTGAATATTTTCTGGCTTCTTTACTGAATATTTTTGAGTTGTGGACAAAACAAGACATTTGAGGACGTCCTCTTGGACTTTGGGGAACACTGATTGACATTTTTCCAAATTTTCTTACATTTTTTGGACCAAACAAACTGATTCATGGAGAAAATGAAATGATAATGAAAATAATAATTACAGGAAAGACTTGAAAAATATTGTGACAGGATTAATTAATTGATTAGTGATTTATTTATTTATTTTTAACTCAAAATTCTCTGATTTCAGCTTCTTAAATGTGAATATTTTCTGGTTTCTTTACTCCTCTGTGACAGTAAACTTTGAGCTGAAGACAAAACAAGACATTTGAGGACGTCATCTTGAGCTTTGATCAGCATTTTTCCCCATATTATAACATTTCATGGACCAAACAGCTAATCAATTAATAGAGAAAACAATCAGATAAAAGATCAGTTAATCAATGATGAAAACAATCGTTGGTTGAAGCCCTAAAATCATTATTTTAGGTTAAACAATTTCACCATATTCTATAATGAGTTCATCCAAAAGTAATGGAAAGTAATCAAGTTACATTACTTTAATGTTGTGATACTTGGATTAGGTTACTGACTACATTTTTTAACAGGTAATGAGTTACCATATTGGAATACATTTTTTAAATAACCCTCCCAACCCTGCACACACTGAACCGTCTATATGACTCTTCCCCGTCATGGTGTTATAATTACAGTTACATGTCGTCTGTAGGACAGGGTCAGCCCCACAGCATGTGACACTGTGTGAAACAAGCTGTGCTAAATTAGGTGCGATCACATCTCAGCCACAGGGAAGGCACAAATACAGCTTTCAGATGACTCACCACAGGAACAGACAGACAACAGCCTATTGATCCCAGAGGGAGAAACAAAACACTAGAAAACACTTTACTGTCATCTGGGAGGAAAAAAAAAAACATTACACAAGAAAAGACAAGGCAACTGCATTTTTTTGTCTCTTCAGATCTGTCTGTAATTACAATTTAATGTTCACATGACATGAGGAAGATTTTTATGTGCCCTTCTGACAATAAATTATCACACAGTTCATTTAAAAGATTGTGCAACTGTTATTTTTCCATAATACGGCAGTCCAGCAAAGATGTGCGCACATATTTTCCATCGATATATTGCAGATACACATGGAAATATCGCTATTACTGTCCCAGAAACAATTCATCCAACATGGGACTAATTAGGTTATAAGCATGTAATAACATCTGACTAATCTGTTGATTAAATTGCAGATTTACATTACAAAAGAAAACTGACACGTTATTATCGGTAGGCTTGAATTCATTAAAATATGGTTCATGGGGCAATGACGTGGAGGTGATTCCCGGGGCTGCAGATGGAGAATGTCATCACTGTCATCAATCATGCAGATTTTTTTTTTTCTTTTCTTTTCATAAATGGCTGCGCATACTGCGACCCATCTGCTCAGGATGTATTTTTAGGAGCTGAATAACACTCGATGAGCAATCTCCAATATTTAAGCCCTGAAAAGGTGAAAGAACGTCACAGAAATATGGAACACAGTATGTGTCATGTGATATAGATTAAAAACTGTACTGTGGCTTTCCCATTGGTATAAGCAGCTGTGTTTTTAGAATTGTCATCAGATTAGAGTCAATTAATCGATTAGTTGGCAACTATTTTGATAATCATTGAGTGATTCTGAGTCATTTTTTAGGGGAAAAAAATCTCAAAATCTCAGAATAATTCAAGTTTATATGACTAACTACATTGATTAATCAATGATTTGATTATTAAACTATTTTGATCATTTGGTTTGAGTCATTTTTTAAGAAAAAAAAGTCCAAATGATCTGATTTCAGCTTCTTAAATGTGACTATTTTCTGATTTCTTTACTCCTCTATAACAGTAAACTGAATATCTTTGGGTTGTGGACAAAACAAGACATTTGTGAACACCATCTTGGACTTTGGGGAAACCATGTGCATGACATTTTTTCAGCATTTTCTGACATTTTATGGACCAAACAACCGATCGATTCTTCAAGAAAATGACTAGATTAGTTGATAATTAAAGTAATTAAAGTAACTTCCAGTTGTTTCCAGGAGAAACAGAGAAGAAGGTGCTGGGGAAAAAATGGACAAATTCAAAGCATGTCAACATTAAGCCTTCAAAGTATGAGATAAATAATAGCAGGACAAAAATGGGGCCAAGAGGAAGAATGGGTTATTTGAATCAGTCAGGTTGGGATGGATCAAGTCCTTTAAATTTAGTCTTTGGATGCCAAATGTGGCCTCACTGCAGAGATGGAAGAAAGCAGAGTGAGGACCAACACAGCAACTTAAGTCTCTTCCTTCTACCGTTGAACCAGCGTGTGGGTGCGGTCTTGTCAGGTATAAACTGCACAGCTTCTCTGGCAGGATGCAGGACGTCGGGTGTGACGTTCGGTTGGCGTGTTGGAGCTTGATAAGGTCAAAACCTCGATTCGAATCATGAAAACGGAGCAGATGGTTCACCTCATCCCTGCTGCCAGCTTCTCCATGGCGGCTTTGCGCTCCTCTGCTTTCTGCTGTGAGCGGCGCAGGACATTCCGCAGCTCCTGAAGGTGGTCCAGCGTGCCCACCAGCTCGCCTTTCACCGTCTTCATCTGGCTCTCCAGCATCTGCGTGTGATGGAGGGAGTTCCTCCTGTATCGCCTGCTGGAGCGCACTTTTTCCTCCAGGTCCTCCACTGCGACAAGCGACCAGAAGAACACAGTCACACACCACAAATAAGACATCAGAATATTAGGTTACCATGTTTAGTTTGTGATACAGACCCATGTTCTCCTGGTAGTCCATCTTATCTGAGCCAGAATCTGTCTTCTTGTCCAGGAGGCTCTTGGTGTGCTGCAGCATCCTCTCCATCTTGACAAGTTCGGCAGCCTTAGTGTCGCTGTCTCGACGCATTTTCATCAACTCTTGCTCCTTCTGGGTCATCTCACCATGACAGTTACTCATGTCGCTGGCTAAAAATCTAAACAACACGACCTGCGACTAAACACGGCGACAACGAGCGACCTAGTATACAGCAGCCAGCAACCTCAGTGAGCATAAGAGACAAAGACGATGCCTCTAAACCTGATCTCAACATCCAATAATGATCCACCCAGGAACATAGACTTCTCTTGTTTGTTTGCAAATGAACTGGTTGCGCTGGTGATATTTGGCTTTTTATAGGCCATAACCTCAGCACATGTCTGCAAGTCATCTGAAAACAGAAAACTCTCAGTACACACCATTACAATTGGCAAGTCATAAGACCAGCTTCAAAGCCCTGGAGCAGCATGGATCATTTTTACACTTACTCACGGCTGAGAACGTACTTAGGAAGAGCAGAAGTAAGCCAGCACATCCCTCTGAAACAACCGTCTTTATTCATGAAACATGAGCTGAAGAATATGAAACCACCTGACAGATGGTATTAACAAACTGGTCAGGTTTATAGTATATATATTTTCTAAAAACATAGACCAGGTAGAAACAAAGGGATCTTTGAAGAGAGCAGAGGTGACAAAGTACAGATACTTGTACAGACTCAAAGTAAAAGTACTGATTCAACTTATATAAAAGTAAAAAGTAGCCATCTTTTACATCATTTTTCATTTTGTTACGTCTTTTTCATCTTGTTATGTCTCTTTTGTCTTGTTACATGTTGTATATTGTGTTTTCTTTGTCTTTTTACGTCTTTTTTGTCTTGTCACGTCTCTTTTGCATTGTCACATGTTTTACATTGTTTTTGTCTTGCGTCTGTCATGTTGTTTTTTGTCTTGTTACGTGTGTTTTATCTTGTTATGTCTTTTACGTTGTTTTTTTGTCTTGTTGCATCTTTTTTGTCTTGTTACATGTTTTACCTTGTTTTTGTTTTCTTACATCTGTTTTGTTGTTTTTTTGTCTTGTTACGTCTTTTTCATATTGTTACGTGTTTTACATTGTTTTTGTCTTGTGCCTTTTTTGTCCTATTACATCTTTTACATTGTTTTTCATGTTGTTACTTTTTTGTCTCGTTAAGTCTTTTTTTGTTGTTTTTCACCTTGTTACATCTTTTTTTGTCTGGTCATGTTGTTTTTTTGTCTTTTTACATCTCTTTTGACATGTCTTTTACGTTGTTTCATATCTCATAACATTTATTGTCCTATTACATCTTTTTTGTCTTCTGCATTGTATGGTTTTGTTTTGTTACATTGTGTTAAGCCTCGATATGTCTTAAGTAATTTTTGTCTTGTAATGTCTGTTGCGTGTGCTATGCATTCATGGACACACCAAAGAATCGTCTTTTCTATGTGCTATTGTCCCATACATTTAGGTTGAAATCAGTCTTGATGTTGGAAAGGCAGTGCATAAAATAAAAATAATCAATAATTTTAAATTGTAAATAATTTTTTACTAGGCTACATTGTAAATGAGGTCTCTACCTCAATGTATCTCCAAGTTAAAATGAAGGTTGAATGAATGAAAACTGAAATAACAAGCCTGTTTTGATAATGTAAGTAGTAGAAAGTGCAGATATTTGTGTTCAAATGTAGGGAGTAAAAGTATAAAGTTGTCAGAAAAATACTGACAAAATACTCAGGTAAAGTACAGATACCTGAAAACTCTACTTAAGTACAATAACAAAGTATTTCTACTCAGTTACTTCCAACCTCTATAAGTGAGAAAGGTACACACACACTAGGCTTTCTCCAATATTGATCACATAACAATGGCAGCTACAGTGCAGAGCAGCGTCTTAATAACACAGTCGGTGTTACTTTTAGTGACCTACTTAGAAAGTACATGGAGAACTAGATCACTTCCAGGCAACAGATGGTGAAGCACCGACTGCAATGCCACCACAACGGCAGATGCAACCAACAGAAATTTGTTAAGTTCCACCAGCATTAACATGAGCCCCACACATGTTGTCCCGAACTGAAACAAGATATCAAACTAAGGCGGTTGTTGATTACTCGCAGCCCCTAGTAGCCACTTAAAGGAGTGAGTATCTAAGTTTCTCATCTCTGGATGACGGTCATAAAATCAATTAAATCATCAGGTGTAGTTTTTGTTTGTGATGAAAACATCTTCATGGAATATAGTTGGAACATAGTAATACTCATGTATGACATCACTATGTATGTTTTGTTTCTCTCCTAAAGGCAGAAAAGGTCAAAGGACAGTCCATGCTCTTCAGCTACAGCTGAAAGACACCGTCAACTTGACACTATCTTCAACAGGACTGGCACTCAGTGCAGCTGCTGATTTGAAGCGACTTAGACGGGAGTTAGTGTACTTCTCAGGGAGGACCACAGGATGAAAGAGTTCTAGCACGATAACCTCACAGCTTTTAGTGTACAAACAGACAAACATCTTGTCAGCTTCTTCTGTCTTTATCAAAGTCAACTCTGATGAAGCCAGAATAAATTGTTGAAATGTTATTGTATGTTCACTGAAGCTGCAAGTTGTGATTGTGCCCCAACATTTCTCCTTTTATTCTCAACACAAAGCAAAGAGTTCCGTGTAAGGATAATACACATTAGTGAGATCTGAAGTAGTGATGAAAATTTAAAGACCTTGCAGGGAAGTATTGTCATAATTAATGAATAGTTGTATGCAAGTTTATGTGTAGATCACTGCAAAAAATAAATCATGTACATCTGATTATCAGCTTTTTTCAAAAGTTATTCCCCATTTTTCTTTCATATAAATAATACTCTATGAATATCAACATATAAACTACAAATGTCATGTAATAAGTCGCTGAATCAGGGTGATTCTCATGCAGGACCACAGAATGATAAACTCACAGCTTTTAGCCTTGTATTCAAACAGATAAACATCTCATCAGCTTCTTCTGTCTTTATCAAAGTCAACTCTGATGAAGACAGAATAAGCTGCTGAAATGTTTGTCAGTTTGTACACTAAGAGCTGCAAGCTTATGATTGTAAGACGAGCTCCTAACCCTAACCCTAACCCTAACCCTAACCATGAAGTGATAATGAAAATGTACTGACACTGCAGGAAAGAACTTATTCTATAAGAACATATTTATATGCATATAATAGCAATAAATACAGTAGTATACTTAAATAAACTAATATTATAGAACAAATAAAACTTTTGGTTGATCCCCTGATGATATATATACAGGTTTGTGAGTACTTGTGGTCCTCTATTGACACTCCAGAGGGCTTGGAGGGAAACTCAGATGTTGGTACAGGTATGAAACCTGTGTGATGTCCAGTTGGATCAGAGAACTTGTCCTTGATGCTCCAAACACAGCTGGAGATGACAAGTCAGTCTCCCAGCACTAAAGAGCCACATAGCCAAAAAAAAAAATAAAGCCTATAGGCTGCACAATGGTGTTCCTTGTTGTCATCCCCTGGCCCCTTCGGCATGTTCCTACAGTTACCACAAGTACACCATGATACCACTGGTACTCCAGTAAAAGGTGGGGGCACCATGCCTGAGCTGATGCATCATCAGGGCATCAAACAGGAGTCCTGGCTGCCTCCTCAGGAGCAGTGTGGTGAGCTGCCTGTGCTCCTCCAGGGTCATCTCCCCCAACATGTCCAAAACAATGACATGTGCTGTCCCTCTGCAGTATTTATACTCAACGTCCCTGACATTTTACAGGAAATGATGACTCACGTTACTCAGTCATATCACACAGACCACGTGGGAATATAACAGAGTAATTTTTTAAATGCATACCTTCGTTACTTCTCTCCGGCTCCTTTGAAAGGCTTCAAATCGCACCTCTCCCTCACCTGGCGCTTGCTGCGCTGTGACCTCGGCCTCTCTGCTTCCTCTTCCTCTCCCTCTTCCTCCATCTCTAACCCCTGACCTGACACGTAACCTGCATCGTAAATATGCATCCAGCCAACACTATCTCCTATCGCACTAACCGACCACAATTACATCGCCAGTGTCGGCATATATCACCAAGCAAAGCAGCTGGGTAAAACACAACCACAGTGTAAATCAAATAACAGTTATATTTGTTATCTTGCATGAAAGCTGTGACCTACAGAGACTAATAATGAAACACAATTTCTAAAATCATCTATGAACAAACCTCATCACTTGACAGACTATTTAATACAAGTGTTACGCCATTTTGTCACATGATGGCCTTTATACGCTTGGAAAGGGAGGGGCAGTGTTGGTCGCAATCTGCATTCTGACCGCGTGATGTCACTAAAAGTTACACACTGCTCCTTTAAGGCACTTTAATTTTCTACAAACCTTACAGTGTGTCTTGTGTTGTGTTTTTGAAGGAGACCTGTAGTTTTGATTTTCTTACTGAGACTTCACCCCTGATATGAGCCTTTCACAAGAAGAATAAGCACAAAATAGCTGAAGTATCCACAGAGCACCAGTATGTAACCAACAGAAAGACCTAGCAGCACTTCCACTCTATTGTCCTCACAGAAATGTCTTGTATTCGAGAGCCTACATGGCTATGAACCTGATTCTCAGCCGTGATAAATGATATTGTAGTTTAATGAGATTCGTGTTGAAGGCCACGCTCTAAGTTTTGAACTTCCTGAGCTATTCTTACTTCGCCACATGTCCCTGCATGAAGGTCACTCAGCTCCTGGGCTTTCTGTGGCATCGCTCCTTGTTCCCGCTGCGTGACTAGCACTTTCTCTGTCTCCTTCCTCCAGGCTGGCCACATGCATAAACACAAACAAAATCACTTTTATTAAAAAAAAGAAAAAAAAAAAGAATCATAAATCCAAATCCTGTGAAACTGTATGCGATGCAGTGTACAGCCAGAGAATCAGGATCAGACATGTTTACTATCCACTGGATCTTTAAAACCATTTAGACATAAACAGATCAGAGACATCCGGGCTTGGGGAGTAATTATGCAATCTGGATACAAAAACAAGGTAACTGCATTCTGTTACAGTTACAGATAAAAAAAGATGTAATCAAATTACAGTTACATTTAGTAAAAATGGGGATTGTTAGTAGGATTACAATTTTAAAGAACGACATACTACCATGCACAGTGCACACACAGTTGTCAATTCATTATCATGGCCTCTAGTGGAAATTTCACAATTTCTTTGTGAAATTGCACACAACAAAGAAAGAAACAGCTGGACAAACTAATAAATCTACAACAAACACAAAACACTGAAAGCTGCAATGATTAATTTATTATTAACTGACTATTAAATTAATCTATTTCGTTAACCAATTCATCATTTTGAGCCATTTTTTAAATTAAAAAAGTCAAAATTTTCTGATTCCAGCTTCTTAAATGTGAATATTTTCTGGTTTCTTTACTCC
>JAJHUR010095805.1:0-12625 GCA_027495735.1 Lutjanus campechanus | reverse complement strand
TTTAATCAGACCCCTAATTGCAAGGGCAAACACCGGACCACTGTCAACTGACATTAATTCACTAACCACCGCTGCTCATTAACCTTGCGTGGAGGCTGAGACACCAACATCACAGTCGGATGTTGTACTTGAGTCACTCTTGTCCAACTGCTGCTGGACTAATCATGTTACAAGACCCAGGGGACACGGCCCCGCACTGCCGGCATCATTAATCTTGCAAGACAAGGACAGATATAACGCTTTGGCCCGATCGGAGTGTGTTAATTAGACTGCAAGATGTAATCTTGATCAATACAACACTACATACCAATATAGGGGGAGTTTCCATTTTAAAAAAAACAAAAACACAGGCTGCATCAATGCCTCAAGGATAATGTGTGAAAAATCTACTACCAGAGCCAACTGCTCCTCTAAATTAGTCAGAAACACACTGAGGACTAAAGTTACTGTCATATTACTTAATCGCTAAGAAAATAAATTAATACCATACTGTGGGGGTGTGATTTTATTGGCGTGTATGTCTGTATGTCTACCAGTTGTGACCAGTTCAAGCAGACAATTTTTTTTCCTGGTTTCATTTAATTATTGTTAAAGACGAAGAAAAAAACAGTCACGCTCGCACCTCTGCAAAGCTGTAATTGGTTGTGGAGGTGTTTTGAGCAACTTGCTATGCTAACATGCTAATGTTTAGCAGGTGTCACCATGTTCGTTTAGCACAGTAGCATGCTAACAATTGTTAATTCAAGCACTCAAGATAAAGCTGCGGCTGATAGGAATGTCATTAGCGTATTTTGCTCGTGACCCCTTTAAATTAAGCCATCTTTTTTGAACCCATTGTTACCAATTATATTTGACTACCAGTTGAGACGAGTTCAACCAAAGACCTTTTATTCATTTGAATTCTTTGAATTATTACAGTCACACTAGAACCTCTACCAAGCTATATTTAGGCACAGTGGTACTTTGAGTGAAAGGCTAATGGTATTAGCATGCTACCATGTTCAAATTGACAATGCTAATATCAGTGTGTAGCAGGTGTAGGTTTGCCACGTTCTCCTGCATAGTAGCATGCTAACATATGCTAATTAGCATTAAACACAAAGCTGGAGCTGATGGGAATGTCATTAGGGTACTTGTCTGTTACCCTTTAAAATTAAGCAATAACTTTTCGGGACCTATAGTTCCCAGTAATGTCTGCCATTTATGACCGGTTCAACCACAGATGGTTTATTTTTCCTTGCTTTATCTGAATATTTTTTAAAGACTAAGAAAAAAAATACTCTACACGGTTATGCTAGCACCTCTGCACAGCTACATTTAGGCACAGTGGTTGTTTGAGCTGAATGCTAATGTCTATGCTAATGTACTCTCAATGACAATGCTAACATGCTGATGTGTCACAGGTGTTTATTTACTATGTTCACCTTACTAGTTTAGCATGGTAGCATGCTAACATATGCTAACTAGCACTAAATTCTAAGTTTTGGCTGATGGGAATGTCATCAGGGTAATTAGTCACTCAGGTTATTAGGATTCATCCTCTGGGGACCATTAATGTCTCTACAAAATTTCATTTCAAATCAGTCTGGACAGAATTGTGGCAAACCAACAGATCAACACTGCGATCCCTAGAGCCACACTGCTAGCACTGCTAATAAAAAGCAAAGATGAGATGAAAGTCTGACAAAATAAACATAAGTTTATGCAGCAGACAGTCTGTTTTTTCTGCCTTTAATCATCTGTGGCCTCTCAAATTCATCTTGTGACCTCTTCTATGGATCCTGACCCTGAATTTATGAACCACAGCGTCAGACAAACACAGCTCTAATGCGCCTGCCTTCAGCTGAAAAACTCATTGAGACACCAGGCTAAAATTAGCCCCTTTTCACATGTGGCTGAATGATTAGCGCTGTGGCTGACTAGTTCAAGGTGACTCCCTATATGATATTTGTTTACTTGTTAGGTGTCTCAGTGCGTTACCTCTCTGCAGGGCTGTCGGGCTCAATGAAGCGGATGACTGGGGGAGCGGACAGGGTTTCTGTGGCAAAGACACCCCCCTGCAGCTGGATCCCAAAACCTGTGAGCGGATCCCCCCTCAGGACGACCTCACTTGTTTCCACATGAAAAACCTGCCCCCCTGGGCCGACAGAACTGGATGCCAGAGATACTGAGGGACAGGGAGGGGGAGAGGAGGGGAGGGGGACACATCAGAGAGAGATATTAGTGCAGAAGTGGCAGATAAATGGAGCAAGAGAGGGATTGTGGGAGACAAAAAAAAAAAGGAGGATTGTAAGGAGAAGAGACATGCACCCACAGAGACAACATGTGAATGGAAAGGGAATGAGTCACTTATCAGAGTTTATGTCAGTCATGTTTACGTCAGTGATCAGTCAAACCTGTTCACACACTGAGTGGGCGAAACAGGAGGGAAAGGTGTTTCAACAGCGCTGTGAAACACTTCTAAAGGTCAGTTCAACTAAATTACAAAAACAAACAAGAAAAAAACCAACAAAAAAATCTCACTTAATCTCGCGTGATAGCTCGCCCTCCAGATAGCTTCTAGTTTTATTTATCAGGATTTTGAGACTTCTCCCTTGACTGTGCAGTGAGTGTAAATGGATGTGAATGTGATGCTCACAGCAGTAAAACATTACGCTGCACTAAAGCCTCTCTAGCAGCTCTGTGAGCCTGTACTTGGGCACAATGGTGCTCTTAGCTAAATGCTAACATCAGCATGATAACATGCTCAGAATGGCTGTTTGAAATCACTCACTACTCGCTACATAGCGCTGCTGTCTCAAAGTATAGTGAGAATTATTATACCTTATAAAGTGCACTCAAAGTATCCCACCATGCATTGTGAAAAGTACTATAGTGTACATCCGAAGGTCAGTAACCAAGCAGTACACCATCATGTATTTTGCTGAAAGAGAAACAATGTCAATGATATAATTAATTGCAGAGAGTGTAGAGTCCAAAAGTGTTTTTTCTCCACTACATACTGTAGTGAATTTACAACGTGGTCCTCTACATTCAAATCCCCAGATAGTGAGCAGTGAGTGAGTGATTTTGGACACAACTAATGTAAGTATTGGACACAATTTCAATTTTGACCTTGTTGATTTTGATGGTGCAGGTACTTTCAATAGAACAAATAATCTATAAAAACTTTTGAGACTGACAGTGATGGTGAGGTCTGTGGATTATCTCGTTCTGATTCATTTAGTTTCTTTTATGTTTAATTTGTCAGTTGACATATACAGAGTTTGGAGGTAAGAAAGAACAAATGTACTCCTTACGTTTTAACACAAATATCAGAACTTTCTACTCTTTACATTTTCAGAACAGGTTGTTACTTTAATTTTTTCCATTTGAGGAGAATTATTGATTATTTTTTATTTTATATCATTGCGTGCCACTTTCCCAACATCACAACTGATTTCAACCTAAATGGACAATAACACATAAAGAAGACGATTCCTTGGTGTATACATCAGTGTATATCATGCATGACAGACAACAAAACCAAAACGGCGTAAACAGACAAGAGAGAGGGAGACTTGACTGTGGAGAAAAGGTGAGGTTCAGTCAGCTTTGCGCAGAAACAGCCAGTAGAAATGTCGTTCAGAGGGCTACTTCTACTTTTGTACATTTCACAGCCTGTACCTTTTCACTTTTTACTTGAGCGAAGAAGTTGAATCAGTACCACATGTGGTGATACTATTAAAAAACCTTAAAAAGAGCAATTTCTGGTGTGCGGACTTCTGGTATGTTTTGTACTATACTATAAAATCTACACTCAAGTGCCAGTTTATTAGGTACACCTTGCAAAAACTAATGTAGTCCAATACAACAGTCCAGCAATAAATCCAACCTTCATGAAGGTTATAATGTTCAGTTTTTGTTTAAACTCTTAGAAAGATGTTGATTCAATTTTAGTATCATTTTAGAGGCTGCAGTTTGTAGTGCTGTTGAACTGTATTATGCAGAGAGGTGCTTCTATTATTTTGCCTACCCTCATTGACTACATTTACATGCACACTCATTTTCCACTATTATTCCAAATATGAATTCTGGATTTGATACGGGTCATTTACAAGATACATTCTGGTAGGAAGGAGACACAAAATTACTTTTAAACATTATGAAAGGCTTGGATATGAGCAGATTTTTGGGATATGTGTCATATATACATACATCACTATATTAATCGGAGGATGAACAGCTGTATGTAATATTTGTGGGATATTCATTTCATGTAAACAGCCGTGTAAACAATAGGAACATTGTCTTTTTCAGAGTCAGGGCAAAACCAGGCTTTTTTTGTGAATGTAAACATAGTCATATAAATGGGACGGACAAAATCATAGAAATATCTGTAACATCTGTATCCACACTACACAACTACTAGGTTTAAATGAGAAAACTTTGTAATATGGTTGAACTGAACCTTTAAACGCTAAACAAAAAGTTACGAGGCAGGTGTTTTGTCATACGTGAGCTCTTGTGGTCCTTCTTCCTGTTCCTCCTCTTGCCGGTGGAGCTTCGGGGGCTGGTGGGAGCGATCGGAGGGATGGGGCAGGGCAGCGTGTTGCTCCCCTGGCTGCTGAAGCCTGAGGTGGCTGTGGAGGAAGGGGAGAAGCCACCACTCACCAGAGCTGAAAGGAGACATAGCACTACACGTATCAAACGGCTGGTACAGTACAGTTAGAACAAACCACATCAAGCATGACATTTATCCACGTCTACAGCAGCAGCAGCAGCAGCGTACGCTCGCAGGAACATGCAATAAAAGAAAGAAACGTGGTAACACTGCTGGAGTTAAACCTCTTGGAAAAGATTTAACAAAACGTGCTGAAGAAAAGGCTCCTGCTATGGTGTCTCGCCAGCAGCAGTGCTGTCACATGTGATAACTTACATTTGCAGTGGTCCTGCTGGTTGTGTGGGTGGCTCGGGCTGCTCCATGTCTTGCCGTGGCTGGCATGTGGGGGATGGCAGTAGTTGCTGCTTGGGTCCCAGTGATGATGGTTGCTCTTCTGCACTTTTACTGCAGCGGTGCAGAGGCAAACAACATCCATTAAGTAAACCAAAGCTACTCCTCTGTTGTGCACTTTTTCTATATTCTACCCATGAAATCACACTTTGATTCCCCATGTCTAAATTTGTACCACACCACACAGTGCCTGGAGGAGAATTCAGAACAGAGTAATTGATATTTAATGTTTTCGTCATGGTACACCAGATTAAATCCCGGGTTTTAATGTATTTTGATGAGCATCTCAGAATCAGTTAGACACACAGAACTGAATGGGAAGTGGTGAAGGGTCTTTAAAAACAAGAAAATCTTACTCTTACTAGCAAGCCTCTGAAAAGATGTGTACAAACTGGAGATCATTTTCATAATTTCATTTTCAAAAGAGGCCGAAGGTGCAAAAACAATCTGAGTCAGTTGACCGCTGGGCATGATGTTGTTGTGTTCAGTAGGAAGTGATACTGGCTGTTAGGAGGCATGTGGCCTGACCTTGATTGGGCACAGCTGAAAGCTGATTGCTGATGATGCAGGGTGTCTGTTTCTGCATCTGACTGGCAGACTGTTTGGTCTTAAAGGGATAGTTTGGATTATTTGGAGTGGGGTTGTATAAGGTGCTTATAGTGCATTCATGTGCTCATGTGTTTTTATGTCGTAAAGTGGAAACAACTTGGATACTACTTAGGACAGAGGGTACAAAGGGTATAAAGTATAAAGTAGGGGACTTATTAACGGGGTTAATGAAAATAAAGAACATTTCAAATGAATCCAGGTCACTCTATGTGGACAGCAACTAATGGTTACAATTTAACACCATATTTTACCCACATCCACTATATTTCTACATATATGATGTCAACAGACAACAACTCGGCAACTTGTGCAATAAAATTTTCTCTGACTTTCTGAGTTATTGTTCCGACTTGAGGGGGAATTCACATGAATTTTCCCAGTCGGGAAATAATTTCTCCCATTATTCCAACACCACATGAATGCACTGTATGAGAGCAACCCTCACAGGTTCCCCCTTTCGGGTGAAAACAGCCTCTTTAATTTACTGTAACTGGCAGTCAATACAAATCTTTGCCAGTTCAAGCACATAAATTAAGAAACTGCACCAACTGTTTAGCTTTAAATCCTCTGGCCAGTCGGGTTAGCAATTACCATCATGTCTTATGTCATCTCCTAACACAGAAAAAGAAATAGAAAAAAAAAATAGGAACTCTTTTACTCTGAATCCATTAAAGTAGACGAACCTGACATATACAGCTACCTCAGTGAATCTTCAGATTATGTATTTCAGACATCTCACACTCTCTTTCATTTCTTTTTAAATATCATTAGTACACTTTATTTTGCTGTTTTGGTACTGTTGAACCAAACTCCGTTCTAAAAGCAGGTGTTTTATGGTAGGGCCATATTGTTTCACAGTAAAAACTTTAGTTAAACCATCACTGAGACTTTTTTCTTATTTACAGGAGCATGTGTCATTTATTTTGTCACCTCACTAACGTGGGGGTGGCAGTAGTCAGCCCATGAGAACTTGGCTGGTTCAAGTCCAGCAGGGACCAGACAGTGTGCAGTGTGGACTGGTATCATGGAGACACTGAACCCCTAACTGCTCGCGGCGCCTGATTATATGTATGTGGCACTCAACTTATGCATGTGTGTGTATTTCGGGCCTGTGTTTGCATATAACAACAGAGTGAAAACATGTAATTTCCCCAAGATAATGAAATATTTCTTCTTCTTCTAACTAGCCTATGATGAAGTGTTTACTACAGACACATGCAGTACACTGCCTGGCTGCTTTCACAATGCCTGTTTTCAAGACAGGGACAAAAGCTATGGCTGCTCTCTTCCACATTACCTACAGTGGCCATCAGTTTGGAGAAGCAGCAATTAAGCAAAGGGAAGGTAATCAATGTTCTAGTGTTGTCAGCAAAAAAGGTATTTTAGCCACCTAAAAAAGGCCCACCTAAAAAGTTAAAAACAGTTGAAGTGTACACTACATTTTGACCGACTCCCATGTTATGGCTGGAAAAATGACCGATTTCCCGTCAGAAAAAGCTGTCTGACAACGAGGTAAAGTGGGGAAAATATTCAATTAGAGTGCAAACTTAAACTGATATTGATTTTTTGGGTGATTATGTTTTATGTTATTATGATTATATGTTTTGCTGCCGACTCTGTGCACAGCAGTACATTGCTTAGCTTCTTACACCGGTACTCTGGCTGCTTCTTTAAACTGGGGGCATGCAGACCTCCATCTCCTGTCGGTAACACATTGAATATGGATAAATACTTTATAGAACCCCACTTCAAAAAACCTGAGCTATACCTTTAATGTGTTTTTATTTAATCCTGTGTGATAATGTTCTTTATTTTAGCAATTCTGTTGACTGTGCCCACTTTGAACGTAACGAACAGCACAGATTATTGGTAATACTAAAAGGCATTTTATCCCTCAGGTCAAAGCCTGTATAATGCCCAGTATTCAGTCAAACAGTATCTGAGAAGCATTCAAAGGGAAACAACTGACCTCCTGTGTGACACACACCTCAATAATTAACTTCCCTTTGCAGATTAATGCATAAAATTGTCACAGAGTGTTACATGTGACAGTAATCCTTGCTGCTTCATTTGCAGGGGTCTAATCTCTCACAACTGGCTCACATGGATGGAGGATTTGCTGGAAACATGCATGACTGCTGTGGCGCCTGGGACGTTTGCCATATTCAGGCAACCTGGTTAAATCCAACCGTATGTAATCAGAATACACACTGAAGAAACCTCCGGCCCTTTTCGGAAAACCAGTTTCTATCAGACTCAATCAAAACCTGTAAAGCTTCGGCTCTGGCAGCTTACGCTAAGCTCACCTTGGGGAAGCTCTCCAAGAAATGTGTGTGTGTTTTTTTTCTACGCTGGTGGAAAGAAACATTAACTCCTAATCTCTTGGTGGCCATATCAGTCTTATTAAATCCCCAGAGGAGATTAGACAAATTGCATCTCATAATCGTGTCTCATCCTGGGGGGAGAAGAAGCTGTGAAAATATCGTTTTATCACATCGTCATGGCAAGTGACTAATTACTGAATAGACATTTCAGAAGACAAGATACAGGCCTGTAATTTCACAGAGGAGTGATGCCTGAGCCAGTGACCAACTGGGATCAGGAAAACAGACCTGGCATTTGCAGACCGGCCCTTTTTCAAACCCAACACCAACCCTACCCAAATGTCAACATAAAAACACAGACTGACTAGGATGCAGAAACTTGCAATAGAGAACACAAATGACACACAGTTGTAATGACTACAGTCGCTGATGTAGGCCGACACTGATTTAACACAATCTGAGCGTGCTAGGTGCTGTGACATGATACGCTCCACTAAAGGCATATTCACTGAAAATACATAAGCTCAACATTAAAACACAGAACATAACAACATAACAACAGCTGCACCAAAACATGAAAAGAACAATGTACAGCCAAAGAATATTACAATAGCGTCACCCTGTTATTTGTTGTTGTTGTTGTTGTTTAGTGTTGGTGGTTAAACATTAAAGGAGCAATATGTATTAATTGTGCGTGCAAGAATGAGTAAACAGTCCAAATTGTGAATTGGAGCCATAGAGAGCACATTAAAGAGGTTGAATCCCTATTTAATATACAATATACGGTTAAAGCGAGTTGTTTCTCACCACCCCTCCTCCTCAGACTCAGGGTAGCTCTGAAGGCTGCAGGAACACTGCAGGCCCACACAACATCGCAAATTGACAATAACAAGCGGCGACAAGTCCTCCACTGTAAGTTGATCAGCTGTTTATAACTGTCAGTTGTCTGTCAATGTAAAGTTAAGACTGCCATCCCTTAAACAAAAGGCCACTGCTCTGCAAATACACTGCTGAATTAAACAATATCTACTCCTCAGAAAAGATTATTACTGATTTATTTCAACTCATGAACAGACATTTGCTCATTTGGTGAACATACAGCATTAATTATAACTCTAATTAACAAGAAAAAGGCAATCTAAGACAGTTAGTCCAGCACAGAATAGGAATTTCAAAAGGGGTGAACGCCGGAGAAGTGAGTATTTCAACATAACATGTTTCCTTGATGCCTGATGACATATCATGGCCATTTTATGATTTATTACAGTAAATATATTACAAATTTCCCCTTTAAATGTAAACTTAAAGCATGAGTTTTGTATCTGATTAATTATTAGCGTTTTACTTTCTATTTGTTAAAAAAAAATGCACAAAATTTGCGACTGTATTTGGTTCCCTGATTCATTTTCTTCTAGCCTGGCTCTGATTGTGTAACATTAAATTTCATATCCACTCAGTAACAGGTTCCTGTGCATACTTGACCTTTCTACTCCCTTCATAAAGGGGATCATGGGAGAATGTGTTTATTGAAAGGTATAACTGAGCTCATCTCAAATGTTCTGGGCTGCATATATACATAAGATAAATAAATAGTTTTTTAAAAATCAAAATCCTCAAATCCACTTTATTAATATTTTTTATGCATGCAATTCAATGATGGCCCATTCTGACCAGCACAAGGGGTCCAAAGTGAGGTGGCCCTTCTGGCATTTCCAGTAGGCCAATTCGTCACCAGCCTGTGCTACACTTGAATTGAGATAGTTCAAAGGTCAAGGGGAGCCAATGCAGCTAAATGATGTCACTGAATAATCTGTATGCCTTCTTCAGAGGATTTAATTCTGCATGAATGTAATGATCAAAAACGGATCAGTAAACTTTGATAAAAGATGGAAATTCTGCAAATTAAAGTGATGCACAAAGTGACTGGACCAGACCAAAAAAAATGAACCAAGGACAAAGAAGAATCACAGAAGGAAGTCATCAGCGACCTCAGAGAAGACCGAACTCCAGCTTATTTCTCTTTGTCATGTTGTGTGATTCTTCCCGTGCTCACATGTTAGGGAGCCCCTGCAGCTGCTGACCCAGAAATAAGCCTACAGAACATGGCACGAACATGATCTCTCACAGAGAAACCGTGTGTGTTTATGTGAGTGCGTGTGTGTGCGCACGAGGGGCTTGTTGGTATGCATAAGAGACCGAGTGTGCACCCAAAGGCAGAGGGATTGTGGCCGGCAGCATGAACGGGCACACACACACACACACACACACACACACACACACACACACACACACACACACGCAGATCTACCTCATAAGATTTAGTGCTACTCAATTACTCAACATTGTTCTCTGTAAATCCTTTGCTTTGCCCTGCACATTTGCATTCAATTGTGTACAAAATTTGTTTTATAATTTGCCATAAAATTGTAACATATTTACATTTAACATTTGCATCTACTGAAAAATTGCAAAGCCCACTGACACAATGAGGCAGTATACACATATCTTAATACCAGTACTACACACAATGGTGGAAGAAGAACCACTACAACTTTGTACTCCAAAAATACCCCGTTAAAAGTAAAAGTCCTGCATTCAAAACTCTACTTAAGCCAAGGTAAAAATATCAGATTGTTAATACTGATACAACAATGTTTGATTTTACTGTTGTAGCTTAACATTCCTGCTGTCAGATGGCCAACTGCTCATTCCCTCAAATCTTGCAATATCTTTATAATTGTGCTGTGAGACATTAGAGTGGACCTTTACTGTGACCAGTCCAAGAAACGCCTGTGCAATTATCATGCTTTTTAATCAGCATCTTGATATACAACATCTGTCAGGTGGATGGATTATCTGGGCAAAAGTGCTCATTAACACAGATTTAAACAAATCTGTGAACAGAATTTGAGAGAGTTAAACCTTTTGTGTGCACAGAAATAGTGCTGCATCTTTTACTTTAATTCCCTCCAAAGGGTGACAAGATAAATCTGAGGGTTTGTGAGATGATTAATGAGAGGAAACGAAGGAAAGGTTTTATTACACAAGTCTATTTTACAGCTTTGCTTTAGATTTTTTGTGAAATATTGGATCACTTAATCTCTTTTGGCCTCAAACTGTTTATTTAGTCATTTATAAAAATGTGTGAGATATTTAGAGTAGAGATTAATTTTTTGTCGAAATGCTAACAACTCATAAACATCTGAAACATGACAAGTGGCCACAACCAGAGACTTTTTTTATTAAGGCCTCACAGGCTAAAAGATTGTAAACCAATGCTTCAGGATTAATCTTTAAAGTGTGTCTCCATCTGCTTTCTTTTCTGAGTTTTTCAAATGGAAGCTCCCACTCAGCCGTTAGCAAAAAGCTGTGACGTAGATTACAGCGCTGACGCCTTCTCTTCTCTCAACCTCGGGGGTTTATACGCAGCAACATCATCATGCAGAAACTACATGGGAAGACGTTTTCAGAAGGGCTTTGAAAATTGCATTTTTACACTAAAACATACGTACTTCAATAAAAATTTGAATGTACTGGATGTGTTTTATTTAATAAGCTTATAGCACATTTTTATTATGTAAAATCTTAATCTGTAAAATGACTACCAGGAACTTTACAGCGGAGTAAAATGTAGAAATGTTGTAGAGTATAAGTATAGAGTAACATAAAATGGGTATAATGAAGTCAAGCACAAGTTCAGTACCTCAGAATTTATAGTTCTTGAGTGAATCTACAGTATTAAGCTCCGCCAATGATTATATGTTTTACTTTTTATCTTTGAATGTTTACTCTAACTCTAATTTTTATTACTGGACACTTTTTAGTACAGACTTGAGAGTATGCCATCCTACATTTGACTACACATATTGTTTGAGTATGTGACAAATAGGAGCTTTGATTTATCCCTTGGTTGGATGATCATTTGGTTCATCAGTCCACGGAAAATTAATCTCTAACAATTGTGGTGATCGATTAAAATGCCAAACATTCTCTGATTTTCAACTTCTCAAAAAGATCTACTACTTTTCTCTGTTGTATAATATTATAAATAAAATATTTTTTGTTCTTTTGGCAGTCGGCCCAACTTGTTATGGGTATTTCCCACCATTTTTTGACTTTTATATGCTAAATAATTAATTGATTTATTAAAGAAATCAACAAAACAGCCAACAACGAGTATATTTGTTAGTTGAAGCCCTAAATGATCTCTAGCCCTCACTTGTTTTGTCTCAAATTATTCCTTCTTTCTTTGCTGATTCTTATATCTCTCAGGTGTTTTTCCTGTTGCAGTGTCTAACAGAGATGTACTCTTTTTTGCGTCACTTGGTTGAAGGACATACCTGTGTCCTGAGGCCTGACAGGGATCCGGCTCTGACTGGCCGGGAGGATCTCCAGTTTGACAACATCAGACGTGCTGGCCAGCAGCTGCGTGGCCTCCATCAGCGAGCAGTGCTCTGTGCTGGTGCCGTCTATAGACAGAAGGATGTCACCTACATGCAGCGCTCCACACCTGAGTGAGACGGAAGCAGCCTGTGTCAGGAAAGTGTTTGTTTGGTAGGAAAGTGTCTGTGGAGCAGTAAACTGTAAGAGGAGAGTTTCACCTTTCCACCACGCTGGCTGCCTTTATCTTGTCGATAATAATAACTTGTTTGCTCCTGTATATTGTCGTGGTGAGGCTGATCCCCAGGCTGGCTGAGGG
>JAJHUR010095804.1:0-14431 GCA_027495735.1 Lutjanus campechanus | reverse complement strand
TTAATGTGAATATTAAAATGGATTAAAATTGGATTAGTGGATAATTTACATCTTCAGCACCCACCGGTCTTGCCATGTGACACCCAGTTTAGTAAAAACAGCACTGTTGAGAGACCCTCAACCCTCTCTATATATGGCTCTGGGTATAAAGTCTATGCATGCACCTTTTTGATTTATCTAATGACTTTATTGATTATTCCAGAGATTATTTTTATTACTCCATTAATATAAACAATTAAGTAACCCAAATTAAATATTAAGTTTATATTTCAATACTTTACTTAATGATTTAATCATCACCATCTACTATCCACGTCACTGCTGTCATTGATTATTCTAGAGATTATTTTTTAATTACTTGATTAATATAAGCTAACAATTAATTACCCCAACTAAATGTTAATATGTAAATACTTTAGTCTGTGATCTAATAATCGTCATCATCTAATATCCCTGTCACGTCTGTATTATAACATTAATAATAATATTGGACTCTATTTATCAGATGTGTTATCAGGAAAACTTTGGACCTTAAATTCAGAAGGATTGCTGTGGCACATAGAAGAATTTATTTAACCACTGGAGTCATATGTATTAGACAAAAGGACAGTTGCAGGCAGTTGCTGCTGTCTTGGCAAAGCGCTCCTGGATGCTTTCACTTCACTTATTTATGCAGAGCAGTTGTTTTCTGGTGAGAAGACACGTCCAGTTTGCAGCACGTTCAGAGCACCAGGTGGTTGCATCTCAGTCTAAAATACTGCCACACAGGCAGAGTTTTCTAACTGCAGTTTGTTCTCTAGAGGAAACATGCTTCCTCTGACTGTGCGCAGCTATTTTTGCGACACGCCGGTGTTGTAATTGATGACGTCCCATCCCCCACTGCTAGAGCGGCTGCTTGCCTGCTTATTCAAAATTTGTCATTGAATGTGTCACATGTGAAAATTGCACCAAATTCTGCACTGCAATTTCTTGGGTCCCCAGAAAAAAACACCTGCCAAGTTTGATCAGGATCTTGAGAGGCAAATTACATGAATACATACAGACACAGATTTCTTGCTTTATAGTTACATGGAGGGTTTGAGGAGGAGGAGGCTGGTGCTGGTACTGCTGCATCTCTGTCTGGCTTTCTGTGGTCTAAGCTGGGTTAGTTTAGCTCTTATCCCCACTCTCCTCCTGAGGCGATCACGGTCCATTTGGGTGACCACCTCAATCTGTCTAAATCTAGTCTGAATGCTTCCTTTTTCTATGGTAATTATTTCTGTCATCGATCGCATACATGTACATGTTGTATTGTCGTCTGACTAATGATTTCTTGGGTGTAAGTTAGCTTTAGTCTCAGTCTTTTAGCATTACCTTTATATCAAGTATGCAGCCATTAAGTAACTTTACATATTTCAGAATTAAAAAGTCAGCTGGAGATGGATCTCTCAATTGACTCAAGAGTTCAAGCATTAGCATAATCTTTCATTAGTTGTGTACACTTAAGAAATCTGCTTGCAAGAGCCATGATTTTAGCCAACAAAATACATGGTGGTCAGCTAGAAATGTTAAGCTGCTTTTGTTTACTTATCTTTGGAATGAAGGACAGAGTCAAAGATCATTGCCACTTTCCACGTTGAGTGTTGAATCTGTGACTGTTATAACTGTAAACTGCATATGAGCAAGAATGGAAAGCTTGACAGACGTAGCAACAGTAACTAAGGAAAGCAAGTATAGTGAAAGGTCAATTATTAGCCTAACTGTCTGAGGAAGAAGTTTAAAGCTGATCCAACTTTCTCTGGACCCAGCGCTCGCTCCTTGCTGTTTAAGAGACATTTGGGATATTGTGCTCTCATTCTGAGTTGTCATTTCTTGTGGGTGGATGAGATTTATCACTGCTGCCCGTTCCAACATGGAACAAATCTTAACTGGGGTGAAGGGATGTGTTTCTACGTTTAGGCTCCCTGATAAAGCCAGTTACAAGAACTTTGGCTGAATCCCTCCACCTTAGTGGTGAAACATTTCGGTGAGGACACTGAATGGCGGATAAATGTGAAATGCAATCCTTCAGTGTAGCTGCACTGATTCTATTTGATTTGTTCACACATATGTAATAAAAAATACAACTGGATATACACATAAACGGATAAAATGTAATGGAGGTGAGCAAAAAACCCCGAGAGGGACATGATCAGGGCACTCTCCACTGCATGCCAAAATACATTACTTGTGAATAGAAAAGGATTAAGACGACAAAAGACAAAAGTAGGATTGCACAATGTAATTAATTATTAGAGAGCAGCTTACAAAGATAATCCGTAAGGATAACACTGTGGAGATAAAAACAACTGTTTAACAGTGTCCTTAAGGCCTGAGTTAAGTTGATGATTTAAGAATACAGACCATGAAAATATGAAGGAAGAGTCCCGTGCAAAGCATCATATTCTATGAAAGTAATTTGTAGTTGGTTAACTTTAAAACTGATGATGCTGGACTGAAAAAATACAAGTTGAGATGAAGTTTAACGTACATGCTTGATGATTCTTAAAGGATAACTTCGGTATTTTTCAACCTGGGCCCTATTTCCCCATGTGTATGTGTGTGTATGATTGATAGGTACAACTCGTTTTAAAACTGGTTCAGTATTGAGGGAGATGGATGCAGCCGGTAGCCACAAAATGAGTTATAACGGTAGATATGAGGGCAAATGCATCCCGTAAAAGTTTGTCCATTAAAAGTGCTTTTTTTTCGCCACAGTCCAGGTCAGATCAGCAGTGTAATCTCTGTCACCAGCATGCAAAGCGTCTCTCTTACCGTTCACTTCCTCTGAGCTGTGTGTGATGAAATCTTGCGGGATCTTAAAAATACCGAGTTATCCTTTAAAGCTTGCTTCTGGAGATGAAAAAAGTTTATTACAATGAGTACTTGCCCATAATGAGTTTTAGTAAAATACAGATATGGATAAATCATAGAATAGTATAGAAGAGTGGAAACCTCAGTTTTTATCATAGATGAGATTTTTCCCAGAATACCAAGACTTTTTGCAATTTTAGCATTAACAGTACCAATCTTACCGGCACTTTATCAATAATAGTTTTCTTTTCTTTTTTATTTGTAGAAACTGTTCAACATTCCCTTTTGGGACACCGAAATGAACATAACATGTTTTCTAAATATTATGAGATAATTTGTTACAATTGAACCAATCACTTATTTTAATGAGATCTTGATTTAGAACTTTAGCTATTCCAGAGAATACAGTTGTGTCATCTGCAAATAATACACACAGTTTGCTTGAAACATCACACAAATTATTAATATCAATTAAAAATAATTGTGGCCCAAGGATTGATCTTGAGGTACACCACAAGCCATGAGACTAAAAGAAGAATTTATATTTTAAGAGACAAACTGTTTTCTGGCATTAAAGTAACCTGAAAACCAGAGTAGATTTTTCTTTTTTACTTCAGTGGAAGTAAACAGTAGCAGCAGAAGGTTACATTCATCAACAGGCTTACAATGTCACTAACACAGGCCTAATGAAAGGTTCCACTGTCTCCTGGTCCTATTAAGCATCATGCAAATGCAGCCTGACAAAGTTCATGGTAAATGAGGAGAGATGGTGTTTATAAAGACCGATGACTGTTATTTTGTCATTTGCCTCTGTTATTTGCCTGACTTATTTATTGTGCTGCTGGCTGCCCCCCGCTGTCATGACAGAAGGGTTTTTAATGAGCAGCCAGCTCTTCAGTTTCTGTCTTTCCCACAGAATAAAAGGCCAAATGTTTCTTATTTGTGAGATTTTGAAAAATGAACTTAGAACTTTCAAAACAAAGTCTCATTATAGCCTTCTGATTTCTGCGTCATCTCAGACAGTGCATAACCTGTGCCATTAATCGTCTGCTGCAGCATCCACGGTCCCTAATCTCCGTCTGCAAGGAAAACAACCTGTGAAGAGACGAGCAGGGGCTGTGTGACTCAGCTGCTGTTGAGTCACAGAGGCTACCCAGAAAATCTGGAAAGTGTCTGAGCTGACTGTGACTTTAATAGGAAAAGAAAAGCCAACACAGACCCATCATCTGAACAACCACCTGTTTCCACTATGCAGCTGTTGTAGACTTGACCATATTTGCAATAACTACTTGGTGACAACTTCATTTTTAAAGTTTTTTTTTCTTCTCCCCAGTTCAAAATTAATCTTATTCATTCTGCAG
The DNA here is from genome assembly GCA_027495735.1 of Lutjanus campechanus. Taxonomy (NCBI): domain Eukaryota; kingdom Metazoa; phylum Chordata; class Actinopteri; order Lutjaniformes; family Lutjanidae; genus Lutjanus; species Lutjanus campechanus. The sequence goes on along the minus strand of JAJHUR010095804.1, from coordinate 10,238 downwards.
AAACAGATGGCGTTTTATTGCTGCAGAAATTAAACTTCATAAGAACCCTCTGGCTACATCACCTTGCTATGTCTACAGTCAGTCTGTGATATTGGGCTGCTGATATATTAGTGTGATATGGGGCTTTAATTAAAATATAATGAATATTTTCATATTATATATGTACATATAATGACTCATTTTTAATTTAAAGTAATTAATTTTGGTAGTTGGTGTGAGTCAGGCTTTCACTCAATTTTAGGGTGTTTTCACACCTGCAGTGTCGTTCATTCAATCTAGACTGACTGGTGTGTGTGTGGTACAAGTGATTTTGGAGAACTTGTCGCATTCACCAGTTTTCTCATATTCTGAATTTTCTTTCAGATACAAACACATTTCACGAGTGGTCTAGACCAGTCGTAGGTGTCATGTGCAGTCATTCTCCTGTTATCCAAACTAAAGTTTTTCACTAATGACTGTATATTTCATTAGTTTAAAAAATCCACTTCATAAAGATGTCGGCATTATCCTGTTTGACTGCATTTCAAATTATAATATAATTGGAAATGGTCACATAAAGTCAATCATCATTTACTTAATGATGACTGTATTATCACCTCTTGTCAGGTGTATTGCCTGTATCTTTGCATGCAGATTTATGAAGTCGCTGTCCAGGAAAACATCCTCACTTATTCTGTCCCCTGTCTCAGTGATAAGACACGCCCCACCCACCCCCCAACAGTGATTGACCAACGTGCTGTGGTGAGACTTTTTTCTTTGAGACCATTTTCATAACAAGACAGCACTCATTTTTCCCATTCTTAATCCTTTAATCCAACCTTTGACACTTTTAAAGTGATAAACTTTCCTCTCTGAAGTCAAACGTCAAACTACAAACACGTAAAGTTCTTTTTCTTTTTTGATGCAATTTTCATTAAGGAACACTTCCTGATATATGGGGCAGGAAGTGAAGCCTTATGTGGTATTATTAGGGTGTCGATTATGCTAATTTACAAGTCTCATGCACGTGCACTCAAATACACACAGGTGGATCATTTACACAATTATCTGAAGTTACGAGCGTTCGCTGAACCTGACGTGGCGTGTTTGTACAAGCCCTCTGTACAACAAAAAGTAAGCCGAATGTAAGTAAAGAAAACAAAAATGTTATTGTTTTACAGTCATGTTAATAGTTAGGAACAGGGGTAGTAGTACTGAGCTCGTGGGGTTAGCATGGCTGCTAATTGTAGCTTACAAGTGTCAATTTATGTCAGTTTGACGTACAACACTGCAAAAGATTATATTAGTTAGATACATAACACTGACTTATTGTGAAACTCGATATTTTATATGATGGGAAGTTGACATCCAATAAAGTGATCAGTGATCAAAATAGCCTACAGGTTGTGTAGTAGTGGCTCTAATCTTGTGTTCCGCTTGTGTTCAAACCCTCATGTTTTTCTGATCAGGAAAAATTAAAAAGGGAATCTCTTTAGATTTGTTAAGTAGGTATTTTAGACCATCAAACGTGTACAATTAAACCTTTTCCATTTATTGTGTTCTGAGAGCCCATGCTTTTCACACTGTGGTAGCTTCAATGCACAAAGATCAGAAAAAAATGGCTCTGTCATTCCTCAGCCTTGCTTTCCCTTCCAGCTATCCAGTCACAGGCTGATGTGCACCTGGTGGATACAATTAACCATCTGGCAGTAAAGACAGGAGCCTGCAAAAAGTATTCAGCATTGAGAGCCATTAATTTATGTAAACACTTCACTCGAACTGTTTCTAATGAATTTTTTGATCTGACTAAATGTGAGAACATTATTGCCATTGCCATAAGTATTCTATTATAGTTCACTGTGATTAAAGTGAATGAAATGCAGTCAAATGTTTTCTTTTGTCAAATAAAGCCAATAAAGTCAAATTAGATAACATTAGTAGAATGATCAACCTGCAATGATGCTGAAATCCGTTGCAAGACTTCCAATCTAAATGCATCCCAGTGCATTGGCTAACAAAACATTGATGCCTGCAGCAAACTGATTTTTGTATGGCAGGTCTCTGAACTTCACAAGCATCTCCAGCAGCTGATTTAAAACAAAAACGCACTCTAAACATGATGGAAGGGTAGGCTAGTACTGAATGCTCGCAGAGACTAAAGGGAATTAGTAATGGCAACCTTCTCCTTCTCTCTAAGATCCTTGGGAAAAAAAGTTGCCAATCAGTTCTGTGAATTTCTACATAAATAAATTGACATTTGAGTGTAACACTGACATAGTGTACAGGAAGAGGCAGCAGCATGTCTTTTGTCTCAGGAAACTCTAACTAAACTAAGTTCCATGTTGACAGGACCCTGATGACAAGGTTTTATAGATCTTATATTGAATCTGTGCTTACTTTCTCCAGTCTCTCAAGGTCAAACAAAAACATTCACTTCACAAGGTGATTAAGCAAAATAATTTGCATCGTACAGGGAACAGGATCTTCCCAACAACCAGGTACCTAAGAAAACACAATCCATCCTGTCTGATTTTTTTCATCCATTACATTCATCCGTTTAAGTTTCTCTGTCCGGTTCCCTCCTCAGACTTCCACTAGCTAGAACCAGTACATACAAACACTCCTTCATATCCTCTGCCATCTCTCGATCAATTATTTGCATAATGTTGCATAATGCTCAACTTACTGATTTTTATTAACTCACTGTATTCTTTCTTTTTTTATTGTAACTTATTGTTTTGTTTTGTTTTTTCACTTTTTAACTGAGAAATTTGAGTTTATATCTATGTTTTCCTGGTCATGGTGTTATATTTATGTGCCTTATGTTTTGTGTGTGCTAAATGTGTGCATCTGACTGCTGCACAACCAATTGCCCCACTAGGGACAAATACAGTTATTTATTGGTTGATTGATTGATTGGATATTTGAGGATTTGGAGGGCATCATAGCACAGAACAGCAGAGGTGAAAGTTACAAATGACCTGATTGCATCAGATGATGGACTTGTATCTGTACTTGTCTTGTTAGATCTTAGTGCGATATTCGAAAACATTGACCGTGACATCATGTTATGGAGACTAGAACATCTATTTGGCACGAAAAGAACCACACTAAACTGGTTTAAGTCATATTTATCCAATCTATATCAGTCTGTACATGTTAATAGCAAAACTTCTATGCACACCAAAGTTAGTCATGGAGTTCCACAAGGGTCTGTGCTTGGACCAGTTCTGTTCACCCTATGTATGCTTCCTTTAGAAAATATTATGAGGAAACACGTTTTCATTGTTATGCAGATGATACCCAATTATATCTATCGATCAGCTTGCTAAATTTCAAACATGTCTTAAGGACATGAAAACCTGGATGACCTGCAATTTTCTGCTGTTAAACTTAGACAAAACTGAGGTTGTTGTACTTGGCTGTGAACATGTAAGAAACTCATTATCTAAGGAGAGACTCATGAATTTTACTGTCCACTCCCCATTGCTTCCCTGGAGCAGAATTCTCCTATATTCCTCTCAATTTCAGACAAAATGTTGATGCCTTTTTTTTGGCTATTCATTATCACAACCTGTTTTATGACATTGTACAGCGTGTATAAGCCCTATAAAACCTGCTTTTCCCACCCAGACAACCACACAGTTAGACCAAACCAGACTTACAAGGAAGATTTTCCATTTCTTAATGAAATTTCTAAAGAAAATGAATGAATGAATATCTTGCCTATTTTGGAAGTCTCAAGGTTGGTAAGTATGATAGTATAGCCCTGGCTTCCAGCATCACCATAAGGAATCTTGTCTTTCATCAGGATATGTCCTTTAACTCCCACATAAAACAAACTTCAAGGACTGCCTTAAATCACCTGCATAAATTTGCTATGAAGTGGACTGAGGTTTCTTCATGTTGAAAGGAAGTTTTTCCTCGCCACAGGTGCCTTAGGGCTTGCTCTTGGTAGGAACTATTAGGTTTACAGAGAGTGTGGTCCAGACCTTCTCTGAAAAGTACTCTTGAGGTAATTGTTATGATTTGGCACTCTACAAATAAAACTGACTTTGAAGTCAGGTGTGTTTATATCAGCAAATGGATCTCGCCCAAGTTTCCAACTTGGAATTCCAACTGAAATGACCATTCCAATCCATTGCACTTAAACACGTCCAAGGTTGTCTTTTTCCAAGTTCAGAGTAAAATGGATTGCAGCATTAGTCCAAAAATAACTATAACAACCTAAAAAGATGTGTCAGACAGCATGAAGGAATGTGGACCATCGAGTAACTACCAAACATGGTAAACAAACACATGTCCAGTATGTGTGAAAACCCTTCTTTTGAGTGTGAGTGCCAGTTTGGAAAATGTGGGTTTGCGGAACAAGTCTCAAGAGAGATTCAGGGTAATCTGCCAACATAGTGTCTGGCAGAGACTTTAATCCAAGGCACACATATGAGTACACATTTGTTATGTTGAGAAACAAAGCCTGGATAGTGTCCCAACTGTGCTGTTTCCCACAGAGATTTAACCCCCAACTCTGGTGTCATCAGTAGTCCCTAAAATTTACTTTACTGGACTGGTCTGATGTTCCAGCTCTGTACTATTTCATGGCCAACACTGTGGAAAATATGAGTTTTTACTGGAAATCAATGGGTGGGTCATTGCAGAAAGTGTCTGCACCTTAAGCACACACACTTGCACACACACACACCTATAGTATATCCACTGCCCAGTAAATCATCCATTAAACTCCAACAGGAGTTAAAGTGGCTAATTAGCTTTTTCGCTTTACTGTAAGAGCAAAATTAGACTAACAACTTCTGGGAAATTGAGGAAGGACATCGTTGCTGCATAATGAGCAGGTGTAGGTGAGTGTGAGAGGATTTACAATGACTTGAATTTTCCCCATTTCTCAAAATTAGCTGTGGTAAAAGGCTCTGTACTTTCAGTCATGAAAAGTATTGTTGGTTAAAGATTTCTGTTAAAGGGACCGGTTTTGCCATATTTTGGTGCCTAAATGACTAATGTGGACAACAGTTTTTGAAAGTGGTCCACTGTTGAGCGAGACATGAAACAGTAACTGTAACAGGAACATGAAACTGCAATGTCATTCTTCTGGGCAATCGCACACGTCAAACTTTTTAACAACAAAAAAATAAATTCTTCAGTGAGACCTGCATATTTCAAAGCATCCAGTTGATGGATCCAAAAAGTCTCCCTTTGGCTCTGTTTCGGTGTTCTACCACCTCTGACCAAATTGGCTCAGTGCCCTTGATGCACAACGAGGTATCATTAGCATTGTGGAACTCACTAAAATATCTACTGTAGCTATGGGGCAGTCGATTGGGGTGAGGTCTTTGAGCATGACCAAAATAGTAAAAAGCCTTTCACACAAAGGCTAGTTTTTTGATTAGGGGTTAAAATAAACCCTAATTCACAGAGTTGTATGTGAAAATAGTCTGTCTGTACACATCATTCCTCCCAGCTGATTGTCTGATGTCCAACTTCCCACTCGCTGCACTCACAATATTTTCAAATCTAACTCAGTGAATTTAGGGTTTATTTCGACCAAGCTGGAGTTGGTGATTGTTGGAACAGTGGAAAGACGAAACAAGATGGTTTTGATGAGTGTTATTTTTTCTTTTGAGTCTGAATGAAGTGTATTTAACAATGTTGTTGTAGATGATTTATTTGCAATGTTAAATTACCGTTTCTGAAAATGGAGTCTAGTGGCTTCAAGGAGAGTGATATAACAGGTGTTTCTGGTTAAACAAAAATGGTCTTGTGGTATAATATCATGACTGATGGCTGCAGTGGTCTCACTCAATACCGAATCAATTTCAAAAGCTGTTTAGTCATTTTAAACACAAAACATGGGAACATAGGGCCTTTAAATCAGCCACTGTTGTTGCCTTTTGTCTTCAGTCCAGACAAAAATTTAATCAAACCCAGATTTCCAGAAAGGACAAAGAGATGGAATTACTGACTCAACTGGAATAAATTGATGATTTTCCATCGGTCCATCCATCTGAACAGCAGTCAAGGAGCAGTGAAATGGGCCGGTGGTCAGACCATGTGTCAGTCCACTTTGCTCTGCATTAGTGCAGTTAGGTTCAAGGACACGTCCTCTATTCGGAATTTGGAAAACAAATGGAGAGGAAAGTTGACTGACCTCCATGTTGGTTGAATTTCCTGTAAATAATCTGATTAACAGGGTCAGAAGCCATTGTTCATGTTTGCATTAGAAAACCACTCATTCTTCTTTTCTTTCCAGGTTTGACAGAGGAGATAATAATCACCACAAATCAAGAATGAAAAAGATGTTTAACTTTGGGTTGCCAGCAATGTAAAAATATGTGGTTTGCCAAAATATATACAGTTTGAGGCTAGAAACTCTGTGTGTGCAGTCTGCTGTGTTTTTACTCGGCTTAGAGCTGCTGCTCTGTGTTTATCTGTGGAAAATAACACAAGATTTCCTCTGGAAATCCTGGAAATTGATGGGGTCCAAATCTGAAGAAATCTGCTGTTATATTGGTGACACAGGGGACGACATGTGCACAGACACACACAGACAAAATAAGACATCTTGGTGGCAGTCCACTTCCCTGAGGAGGTTTTATTTACTGAAACAGTGAGAAGCTAGTGAGGGAGGTTGAGTAGCTGTGACAGAAAATAGGAGCTTCTGCTGAGTTTTGTTCCCCAAACCAGCAAGGAGAGGACTGAGTCTTAACTATTGACAATTTCTCTCTTTCCTTTTTTTTTTCTTTAACCTTTTTTCTCTCAACATCTGCAGGTGTGATATTATGTCTCACCTCTTCAAGGATCATAAACTCTCACCAGAGGATGCAATTTTTTCTAAATGCTCTTACCGCTTGTTCCTGGCCCACAGATTTTGGCACAGACCAGCACCGACGTCCACTGCCAGTTTCCTGCCAGTGAGGGCAGAGTGGAACAACTTCAATTCAAAAAAGGTGGGATGTTGTTTAAAACTTGAATAAAAAACAGAATGCAATGATTTAAAAAAAAAAAAAAAAAAAATTCAACATATATTTCATTGAATACTGTACAAAGACAAGACATTTAACATTGAGTTATCTGTTGTTTGTATACACTCATTCTGAATTTGATGCCTGCAGCATGTTACAAAAAAAGTTGGAACAGGTTCATGTTTACCACTGTGATATATCACCTTTTGTTTTAACACTCAGTAAACAATTGGGACCTGAGGACACTAATTGTTGAAGTTTTGGAAGTGAAATTCTTTCTCATTCTTGCTTGATATATGACTTCAGATGCTCAACAGTTCAGGGTGTCTATCATTATGACGGGAGACAGGTCTGGACTGCAGGCTGGTCAGTCTGTATCTGAAGTCTTTTACTGCAAAGCCACACTGTTGAAACATGTCAGAGTGCATCATTGTCTTGCTGAAATAAGCAGATGTCAGAGACATCTGGATGGCAGCATATGTTGCTCCAGAACCTTTATGTACAGATGTGACAGTTACCCATGATGCAATGGGCACTAACACACCCCGACATGACATGCATGATTTCCAAAAAGAGTCTTAACTTGCATTTGTAGATGCAGCAACAAACTGTTTACTGACAACAGATTTCCAAAGTGTTCCTGAGCTCATGTAGTATCCTTTATACAATGATGTGGGTTTTTAATGCAGTGATGCCTGAGGAGTCAAAGGTCACAGACATTCAATGTTGGTCTTCAGTTTTGCCCCTTACATGCATAGATTTCCCCAGAATCTTTTAATGATATTATGGATTATAGATGATAAAATCCCTTAATCCCTGCAGTTTTGTGTTGGGAAATGTTCTTAAACCGTTTGACTACATATTTGCCCATGCAGTTTTTTCACAAAGTGGTGAACTTCGTCCCATCCATGCTTGTTAACGACAGAGCCGTTCTGAGGATGCACCATTAATACCCAATCATGATACTGTCACCTGTTACCAACTAACCTGTTGAATGTTCCAGACAGGTGGATTTGAACATTACAGAACTTTTAAAATGTGTTCAAATGCAATAAAAAAGAGGTGTGTGACCAGGCTTAGATCTACTGTCCTACACTGATTCTGAGCCTATAGGTCACATGACCTGGGAGGTATTGAGCTATAATGCTCATATTTACTCATATGATCATTTGTGACATTATATTTAATTTTCATACCTCATACCCATCATCTTTCACCTGGAACTGGGCCAGGGTGTGCAATTTATTTACATTCTTGTCTTCATATATCATACCAAGCGTGTCATTATTTCAAAGTCTTCACCTAATCCTGGCAATAAATTATTTAAGCACTCTCACTGTGAAGTGTACGCGGATGAACTCTTTTCCTCATCTTTTATCTCCAAATGATTGCCTTTGTTTCTGTCTTATCTCTCAATAACACACACACTCACACATATTGGGGTAATATCAGTGTAATATTACGTAATATTTCAGATCATTACAATATATATTATTCAGCCAACAATGAACTTTTAAAAAAAAACAACACACACATTGATTTGGAGAGCAAACGAATTAACATATAAATGGCTGTCATTTAAAACAGGGTCAACAATGAACTTTTTTTTTTTTTAAAACACACACATTCATTCGGGGAGCAAACAAACTAAGATATAACTGGCTCTCCCTTTAGAACAATTGAGATTGGATTAGGACAGGACAGGAGGACAGGAGGACAGGAGGTCGAGGTCTTTTCAGTCCTCGACTGAAAAGACCTCTTGCACTACTCCATCACTGTAGGACAAGGTTATTTTCTTTCCCACCATCGAAGGGAGGTCTTCAAAGGCTGTGGCCCAGACAGCTTTAGACACAATGCAAGGAATGTCTTCCGTGTCAAGCACCTCAATTTTCTCCCCCTCCTCCCGGATGCCCAGGACTGAAATATCCATGAGTCCTGAGAACCTCTATAGAGAATGAAGAGATGATTTAGTTATTACTGCATGCACTACTGAATGATGTCAGTGCTGAAGGGGGAATCAGCACAATACATGATGTCATTTACTTGCCTGGATGTCGGTGAGGTTGGAAGAATGGATTGCCAGTCCATGTGGGTTTCCAGTTTTTGTACGCATGTGGCTTAATGCTACTGGCATCCCCACCTCAAGGTCCTTAAGGTTGGCCTCCCGCCAGAGAACCACCTTCATCTCTTTTCCCTCCTGCAATACAGTATATTACAATTGCTTCAGCACAATTTTGAAAACAGGGCTCCTTTTGCCAAAACACTACACACAATTCACACAACCATGCATACAAGGACATGCAAAATGAAACACTAGTAAAAACACAACTTTACCACCCTAAGCACACATATGCTTCATACAATCTGAATCTGTTTGAACCAGTTACACACTTCTCAATCTAAAACACATTTAACATTTCTACTTTGTTATGAAAAGTCTGGGTTTTATTGGAGATAATTAGGGCAGTGGTTCTGAAACTTTTTCCGGCATGTCCCCCTTTTAGAAGCCGAACAAACTTTTCCAGTCTTTTATTGCCCCTGACCCAACTTTTTTTTAAAACAGGTAGCAGGCATTACATTCAGAATTAGTGTATATTTACAAAAACAATAAAGTAAATCAGTTTGAACAATAAATATCTTGTCTGTATTCAATTGAATACAAGTGGGAAATGATTTGCAAACAATTGCATTATATTTTTATTGACTATTTTACACAACATCACAACTTCTTTGAAATTAGGCTTGCAAAAATGGTAAATCAACTAAATTTGCATAGCTCTTTTCCAGTCGATTGATCACTTAAAGCTTTACAGCACATCAACACACACATTCATACAGTGATACAGTAGCACAGGCTGCCAAGGTGCCAATTTTGTTTCAGTTAGGGACGTATGTTGGTGGAACTTTGCAAATCTCTCTGCTGGTTGCATCTGGCAGTTGTGGTGGCACTGCAGTAGGTGCTTCACCATCTGTTGCCAGAAGGGGATCAGGGGACACTCTTCTAGTTCATTCCTTATTATCCTCATTGTTTGCATTATTGCATTATTTTTTCTCTCTGTCAGACATAACAGGGGGCTCCGGTTATATATTCTGGTGACATTTACACGAGACACACAAATACCCCTCACCCCTCTCATCCATCTCATCAGACTTTAAAAAAAAACCCGGAAACACACCCACACACACTGAAATCATGCAAAATTAAACACATGCTGACCCCCATGTAAACTCACACACACACACACACACACACACACACACACACACACACACACCTGTCTCTTA
>JAJHUR010095803.1:0-11426 GCA_027495735.1 Lutjanus campechanus | reverse complement strand
AAAAACAGATGAAAGCCTTTCTTAAAATGAATAAAGCAACACCAGTTTGATTGATATTCCTTTGACTACACAGTAAAAAAAAAAAACAATTTAGGAAGAGTGAAAAAAAGGACTGAGATACTTTATTGAAACAACCCATCAACAGCTTGATTGTATTCCCTTGGGTTTAGGAAAATAAATCAGAACAGAGATTCCAGTTATTGCAAATAAACTCCACAAGTATATTGAACTCCAAAAATCACCAGCGCAGCAGAAATCCACCGACTGTATACGGGCTGTGAATTTCAAAAAGATCTTAAATATGAATCATCCTGAAAATAACCAAATAAGAATTAAACACTTCAGCAGTACTTTGTGTATCTTACAGTACCTTACTGTTTATCCTGCTCCAGGATCTCTATATGTACATATTTATTTATCTATTCATAATATTCTGGAAAGGTGTGCAGCACAGCACCTTCCACTTTGCAAGTGCAGGGATGCGTTCTGTTTTCAAGGCTGTTTACGCATTCAAGATGTCAACGTGCATTCAAATAATGTGCTGAGAGCTGACAGGCTGACCTCCAGGTAGAAGCGGGGGCTCTCAGGCATCGTGGTGAGGGCAGAGATGGCCGCCACAGAGGGGAAGGCACACACCAACACAAAGACACGCCAGCTGTGGAACTGGTAGGCCGAGCCCATCTGGAAACTCCAGCCTGAATGAGGAGAGAGCGAGAGGAGATTTCAGAGAAAGGGAGAGCTGAGAGGCAGCTGCAGGGCTTGTGTGAAGCTTCCTCTATTGATACTGTAATACTCTGTATGGATTAAAAACTGCATTGCAGTGACTGTCACATTTGTTTCAGTTAGGTCAGTCATTTACTCTCCTTCTACCACTATTTTATTGTTTGGGTTCTTAACCATTGTTAATGTTGCTATCTGGGTTCTATGGGGGATTTTTATCAGTGATATCTGGGTTCTTGACCATTTTTTATGCTGATATATGGGCTCTTAACCATTTTTAATGTTGATATCTGGGTTCTTAAGGATTTTCTAGCAGTGATATCTAGGTTCTTGACCATTTTTAATTTTTATATCGGGGTTCTTGGCCATGTTTAATGTTGATATCTGGGTTCCTGACCATTTTTGGTCCTTATATCTGGGTTCTTAACCATTTTTAATGTTGCTATCTGGGTTCTTGACCATTTTTTCTATTGATATCTGGGTTTGTGACCATTTTTAATCCTTATATCTGGGTTCTTAGGGACTTTTTAGCAGTGATATCTAGATTCTTGACCATTTTTATGTTTATATCTGGGTTCTTGACCATGTTTAATGTTGATATCTGGGTTCCTGACCATTTTTTGTCCTTATATCTGGGTTCTTAACCATTTTAGTGCTTATATCTAGGTTCTTAATCATTTTTAATGTTGCTATCTGGGTTCTTGACCATTTTTAATGTTTATATCGGGGTTCTTGACCATTTTTGGTCCTTATATCTGGGTTCTTAATCATTTTTAATGTTGCTATCTGGGTTCTTGACCATTTTTGGTCCTTATATCTGGGTTCTTAACCATTTTTAGTGCTTATATCTAGGTTCTTAATCATTTTTAATGTTGCTATCTGGGTTCTTGACCATTTTTAATGTTTATATCGGGGTTCTTGACCATTTTTGGTCCTTATATCTGGGTTCTTGACTATTTTTAATGTTGATATGTGGGTTCTTAACCATTTTTAATGTTTTCATTGCACTCAACACTTGTATAAAGAGAGGTATAACTGTATAATATGCATATCAAAAATCTGGATAGGTGTTTGACAGGAAAAGGAAACTAACATGCATAATGTATAAGCCTCATTTGGTCTTTGTCTCAGCAGGTAATACTGAAAACAGCACTTAGGTGTATCCAGCATCAAGCTTGTCTGCTCAGACTTGTTCTCGGTCGCTAATGGATGTTGACTAAAAAGCACATAAAAACTGTGGCAACACATCGTGTCTACTGTTTTTACATGGTAACACATTATTTTAACCCCCGCCCCTACTATTTACTATTTACTGTCCAGCCACTGCAGAAAGATGAGATGTGGCTGAAAGCTCTTAAACGACCTGTGTGCAGGATTTAGCAACATCTAGCAGTGAGCTTGCATATTGCAAACACCTCCTCTCTCCCTCCCGTGTATGAGAACCTTTGGTGGCCACGAGACTCATAAAAGGCCGTATCTAGAGCCAGTGTTTAGTTTGTCCATCCTGTGGATATAAATGACTCATTCTAAGGTAACAAAAACACAAAGATTCTTCTTTTATACACTAATGAAAGCATACTTTAAAATACTGTATTCCATTTCTGCTACATTCTGCCAATAAATCCCCCTAAATCTCCTAAACACACTGGACCTTTAACTCTTTTTTTTTGGGATGGAACAATTCAAACTACTGTTTCAGAGGTGAAGAATGAACATTTAAGGTATCTTCATGAGTTTTGAATACATTTACAGACTGTTTTAAACTGTGACTGTGAATGATTTGTAAATATGTATAAACAGTTAGGGGTTTCAGGATTTATTACGACCTGTTCACTGTACATTATCCCTTGCACATATGAGTGTATAACTACTATAGGAATATTTTTTGCTGATGTATAAACATGTTAGCAGCATTTTAATGTTGTCAAGCTAATTTTAACTCCTGGATTAGATCGATGAACCTGTAAAAATTCTTTTTTTTTTTTTTAGAAGCTGATGTTGTCCATCTGTATAGTAACAACTTATTTATTTTCCATCACTGACTGATGGAAACAACCATTGTGATGTAAAAGAAAATGGTTACAATGATGATGATAATGGTTGTTTGTATCTGAGTAACACATTAACTAACCGACATACATATTGATGCCAACAATTTCCTGACTGAGTGATCTGTTTGTTTTTCTCACCATAGTGTGGGATGATGGCCCAGGCCATGGCGGAGGCGTAGATACCACCGATCATCCAGAACATGCAGAGCCAGCTCAGATGCTCTCCTCGTTTCTCCTGGGCCAGGAACTCAGAGTAATAGGAAAACACGATGGGGATGGAGCCGCCAATACTGCGGAGGAAAGGGAGGAAAGGGAAAGACAATTAAAAGAAAGAAAGGATCCACATGGAAGAGAAGCAAATGGTGGGTGAGATAAGAGAGAGGAGAAAGAACAGAGGAAAGACGAAAGCAAGAAAGATGACAATGGTCATTTAAAAAGGTGGCAAAAGAAAAAGAAAATACATTAGGTAATGTGGAAAAAAGAAAAGAACGGACATAAAAAATACAACAAAGGGAGGGAAGAAAATCAAAAAGGCAAAACACAATGAATTAAAAGAAAGGGTTCGAAGAAAAAGCAGCAGGACAGAGTGTGTGAGATATGAGAGACAATTGAGGAGCCTTGTACTTGATTAAGAGTGAGGATTTAAGTCCTAAAAGCCTCCGTTAATGGCCGAGCAGACTGCAATCGATAGCTTTATCTTTATGGCCTCTGTACATGGTCCATCACAACAATTTACACTCAGAGTGGAGCTGAGAGCTCTGCTGTCAAACAGGGGCAGCGTGTTAATACAACCACGCAATTAAGGAAAAGTTTAAAGTTCACCACACTGCAAATGGCAGCAATATCCATAATGAATAGGCCACTATGCACATTTCACCAGAAACAGAGACTTAACAGTTTCACAGTCTGCAGATTCTTGAAAGAGCAGTTAAAGACTTTTTCTCCTCATTGCTGAGCTGGACTCAAATCTGATTCTATTTCTCTTAAATGCTGATTAAGAGAAGCTCTAACACATGAGTCTTCAACAGGGGAGCAGTTTGAAAGTTTAATGTCTTAAAACATATTATACATTAATTACTTTGCAGCACTTATCCTTAACGGCAAACTAGTCAGCTATGCATTATTGAAACATACTGGCCAATTATCCTGAGTGTACAGACACTCTTTTAAGCATGAGACTATGACACACCCTCCAACTTAGAAAACACTGGCAAAACTGCAGAGGGTTAGGCTAACACACCTAGCATTAGCTACGCTACAACTGCTTCTAACTCAGCAGCTATGGGTAAGTGCGAATGAGAGAAGACCCTCAAATATCTCTAACAGCTAAGGGATCTATGACTATCTATCTATCTATCTATCTATCTATCTATCTATCTAAGAAAATTACTCAATTGACCCCTCCTAAGTTCCGCCCCCTTTTGCTCTGTGCTTCAGTAAGATTTGAGCAAGCTTGGTACCCACCGGAACTGCGATCAAATTGCTCCTCTCCTGTTTCTTGTACTAAAAATTTTATGTTGTGTTCAAAAGAAAACCAAATTTTGAAGATGGTTAAAAGATGTTGCTGGGCGACCTGTAAAAGCAACATATTAATTACAGCTTAGTTAATATTAGCAAAACATTGATGTAGATTAGCTAGCCAGTTAGTAAGCATTGTTAACATTTGCTATCAGATGTAACCAGCTAGCTAACTAGTGTTTTGCAAAACACTAGCTAAATAATGATTGATATAAATTAGCTAGTTAGTTAGTTAGCATCTTGCTAACATTAGCTAACTTAAGATGTAACTCTTTGTATGTCACTTTTACGGGTCCCCCGACAGCATCTTTTAACTGTCTTCAAAGTTTGGTTTTCTAGCACATAGCATATCTGTGTAGCCTACAGGAAGCAGGAAAGAAGAAAGCTGACCGAGGTTCCAAAAGGGCGAGACTTAGGAAGTGTCAATTAACAAAAAACATTGGGTTGTTAATGATATATGTCAACATAATTGTACCTTGTACAGTAAAACCATTACATGGACAGTTTGTAAATGTCTGACTCTGATTGATAGCATCAACAAGATGTGAGCTGTGATCAGAATTATATACTAACATACTATTCATAATTAAGTGTGATGTCAAACTGAGTATGTAGGCTGTTCCAACTACATAGTGCTCTATGTGGATTTTGTGTATGCAAAAAAAGTCCAGATGTACATGGAATTAGCAAGAATTACTGAGTATGTGAGTTTACTGAGCATAATCAACGGCCCCAAAGTGCACCGTGTCTCTTCAGACAGACAAGTTGGTGCACTGTGGCTGATTCGAGACACGTGGGATGAATCAATTAAGAATGATGGGAGGCGCACATTTAATAAACATTAGCCTGAACCTGAAATGTGATGCATAGATGTATTGATTGAGAAGAGTGCTTCAGTGCAAACAGTCTACTGGGAGTCTAATTGTTCATTTCGTAGACAGTAAGCAGTGCTGATTGAGTCTGTAGTTCGCAGTATGTTATGATTTCAAACACAGCTTTAGTTTTGTAGGTATATGGTCATATATTGTAAACTAAGTCAAAGTTATTACATTTCATCTGTGTCAAATTTCATGAGAATCTATCGAATTCCAAGACATTTCACTCTGTTTGTACCAAACTTTGCACGAATCCATGTGGTAGATGTCAAGAACTTCCACTGGAAAACTTGAAAACATTGACCTGCTGATGACGCTAAATAAAAACCATTCAAAACAAAAACTATAAACTTCATGGTGGAGCTGAAGGAGAAGTCACCAAAGTCAGTGGGAGTACTACTAAATGTCATGATAATCCTTCCAATATTTATTGATTTATTATATTTATTTCAGTCTGAACCAAAGGGCCACACCACACGCTTAAGACAAGATAAGATAAGAGCTGTATTCTTGGCCCGCTTTGTTTTTGGTGATGTGTTTTTCTTCTATTTATTTGCATATCTCACAAAACCTCGACGATAGAAAATATTTCTTGTGTGTCTTGTGTTGCGCTAATATTTACTTGCTGTACCTAAAACATCTAAAAACCTGGTGAAGGTCATGTTTTAGACCTTAACAATCAGAGCAAGGGCCGCCATTTTGCTGACATTTTGCAGCAGCCACCAGCATTGAACAACACAGGCAGAAATAGCCGTAACGGACCAGAATGCCACAAATTATTAATATCAAATAAGGAACTGTAGCTACATTAATAAGCCTTTTACACCTGATAAAAACACTCAGTTGTGTCAAAATTGTTGGAATTAAGTGAATGAAATTACTGCCTCAAGTACAGGTAAATAAAACTGTTTGAAGCATCAAAAAGCACATCCAAACACTTCATTGCAAAATAGCTCCTGAAACGCATTTAACAGCACAGACATCCAAGCATCTGAGGGTGGATTTTTCCCTTTTAACATAAGCGCAGTATTTTTATCTTTGCTCTGACATGTGGCATCGCTCTGCCTGTCAAGTCAACTGATGTACCACTGAGGTCGTGACTGTCTCGTTTCCAGCCCGGGCCGCTGTGCGCGTGTGTGACTCATTTGTCTGCTTACCCCACACCAGAGGCCAGGCGACAGAAGAGGAAGGAGACGTAGCCCTGGACGAAGGACGAGAAGAAGGCAAACACGCTGTTGATGGAGAGAGAGATGAGGAGGGTCTGCCGTCGGCCAATCCGATCAGCCAGGCCGCCCCACACGAAGGCCCCGACCATCATCCCCAGGTACACGATCAGGCCTGAGGGAGACAAAGCCATGGAAGAAAGAGGGAAGAGTCGGTGTTTAAGGAAGAGGAGAGGGGAAGGGCAGGGGAATGTGATGGGAAGAGATAACGAGGAAGAGAAGAGAGACAGAGGACAAGATAATGAGGTATTATTCATCAGTAAACTCATTGATATTACTTCCAGCCCTCACTTCCACTCCCATCAGATTTCCAATGCCCAGTAAATTAGCTCATTTGGCAGCCTTATTGGACGCCTGGAATATTTTGCATAAAGAACAAAACAGAGAGGAGAACAGCATAATCATCTGAACCGCATATTATTACCACAGCAGAGGGCTGGTGGGGTGAAGATTATAATAATAATAACATTTTTTGTAAAGCGGTTTTACAAAGTGACTCACTTGAGAAAAAAAATAACATGATGACAGAAACAATTTGGACTCACCAAAGAAAAATAAACATCAGTCTACAAAGAATTCATTAAAAATACATTCAGGAGACAGAAAGACCAAAAACTGAGGTTACAAAGTGGATAATTTAGGTAATTTTGTTGTAAGTTCAATAACTGGGAAAGCAAATAAAACAGAATTAAAGTTTAAGATTAAGTTAAATAGCATCAGCAAACTCTTGTTTGTTTATTTCCCCCTACACCAATCCTTTTCATTCAACTTTGTTTCATTTTATATTTCTCCCCTGGTCGTCCACACTCCTCCGGCAGTGGCTCTACACCCCCCCAGGGGGGGCCTGCCCCCCAGTTTGGGAACCACAGACAGTGATGGAGCGAGTACTAAAAATCTGTACTCAAGTACAAGTACTGTTACAGTACATTGCTAAAATATTACTCAGTTACAAGTAAAAGTACTAAGTATTTGTACCAAAAAACTACTCAGAGTATTAGTTACTTTTAGCTGTTGATGTCACAGTCATACTCTCCAAACTAGGGCTGCAAATTTTGTGCGTTTTCCTGAACCAACAAGTGAAAACGCTGACAACCGATTAATCAATAATTTATTAGATGCAAAGCATGTTTTTTCCCCCTAATTTTCAATATTTTTGTTAGTTTTTTCAAATTTTATTAAATTTCATTGTTCTTATTCAACAAATGGCTCAGTGCAAATCTGCTGCCACATCTATTGATTAAATATCCATGAATACATTTTTAATTGGTTAAATTCTTAACGGCAATTAATCGATTCATGATTAATCGTCAACATCCTCACTCCAAACCTGTGCTGCCGCAGCATTTTGTTTTGTTTTTCGTTTGTAGGTCATTGTTTTCATTGGCTCGTTTGTGATCAGATCAACTTGCTGGCTACAAAAATGCAGATGAAACGTTTGGATATTAATTCAAATTGTACTCATTACTAAACTATGATTTTAAAAGTAACTAAGTAGATTACATCTTGTAATGCATACTTAAGTACAAGTAAAAGAAAATCTACTCATGAAAGTAAAAAAAAAAGTGCCCAAAAAAACTACTTAACTACAGTAACTAGAGTATTTGTAATTAGTTACTTCCACCCCTGACCACAGATATAAACCGGATATCATTGGAAAATCCAGTGCCTTCCTTCCCGCAGAAGGAAGTCAGCAGACAGGTTGATAACAGAAACAAACATCACCGTTGTCACCCCGGTCTTGTGATTGGAGGTGCGAACATGACTCACATCTCGTGCACTTATCCGAGCCAGCCTCTCCCTGTCTAGCTTCTCTCTCCCTCTGCGGCACCGAGGACGCTCCCACACACATACCAGTTGCTCGTTCGCAATCGCAGCCTTATTGACATCCTGTCAACGGTCTTCATGCTGCCTGAGCCTGCAGTGACACGAGTTATTGGTGAGATCACTCTGAATGACTAAGGAGGAAAAGGACAGTGTGCAGAGTCTGGCCTTGACATCTGCATTTAAATGTCATTCTCAGTTTTCTGTATGTTAAAGCTACTCATCTTACTCATCTGTGCTATATTCTTTTTATTAAATGGGCAAATTAAACCCTGCATGCCCAGCATGAAGACATGTAACTCTACTGAACCCTACAGCTTTGTCACATACTGCATTCTGATTGGACAAACAACACAGTGCACTTTTTCACAGCTAATCATACTGCCTCAGAGTCAAAATGCCCACTTGTATCTGTTGATTTTAGATCAATTTAAGTGACATCATCTTGTGTCTATAAGACAATACTACCTCATTACTGCAGACACACACATGGCTGATCAATTGACCAAACGATCTCGACTCAAGCTCCACTTGTTCCAGAGCTTTCAACCATATTTCAAATGCAGTTTTCAAGGTCTAGAGGTTCAGCAGCGACAGTTCTATTAGACTGAGTATGCAACCCTATTGCCAGACATAAATAGGTTAGTTCTGCAAAACCCTGGCTCCTGGTCACTCTTTTTAAAGGACCAGTGTGTAGTATTTAGTGGCATCTTGAGGTGAGCTTGCCGAGACCTTGCCACACACCCCTCCCTACTGTGGCCACAAAATGTAAAAGTTCCTCGAGGCCGTGTCTTTGTTTTTGTTGTCCATTCTGGTTTACATGGCAGCGCAACATGGTGGCCGACATTAAAGAGGACTCACGCCTTTTGTAGATATAAACAGCTCTTTCAAACACAATGATTCTCATTTTCATACTTATGAATTTTACATTCAATTTCTGCCATAGCCTGAAAAAAAAAGTAAATTTTACACACTGGACTTTTAAGTCTGATGCCTTATTTTTCTCACTTTCTACAAGAGACTGAACAAGACAGCATCTGTTCTTTTACTAAATGCCACAAAATGACATGCTTGCACCTGACTTGCTTGCAAAGCAGCAAGTCAGGTGCACATAGTAACTACGGTATGGCTAAGTTTAGGAAAAGACTGCAGTTAATAAACAGGCAAATGTTTATGGGTGTAACAGGACTGGAATTCCAGTCTCCTGCATAAAATATGACTCTACACCCTTACTTCTTGCTTTTGCCAACTTCTTGCAGTTAGCCAGCTCGCTATACTGAGGAAGCTAAGCTAAGAAAACAATAGTTTAAAGTGACAACAGAATTAAAAAGAAACACACTAACAACAGCCTACACTACTGCCACCAATGTAACCAACCATCTTGGGTTCACCTAACTGGGCAGGTATAGTGAGAAAATAATAAATGGAGATGTAGTGAAATGACCAGCAGCAACAGCTTCCATTTATTTTCTTTGGAAGAACAACTCCTGCCTCACAGAAACTTTTGGGGCTTTTGAATCACAATGTTGTGATGGTAGAAGGCTCAGGGGTCGAAGACTGTCAGTCATCACCATGGATGACCAACCCAGTCTTATTAGCACATACATATGTTACCCCAGGTTATAACCTGGCTGTAGAACCAATTTCAAAAATATTTGCATCTTTATTACTGCAGAGACAACCCAGTTTTATGAAAAGACCGTCTTTCCAGCTGTGAAATACCCCCTTAAGAGGGCACATTCCAAGTCGATAATGCTCTTCACTTTCCTTTACTTCACTTTTAATGTCCACCAAAGCAGAGTCAGTGGAATTTGTCGATGTTTGATGAAACAACTCTGCAAAATGCCTCAGTCTGCATGTCAAGGCTCATTTCGTTGTAATAACCAGCTTCCTGAACACTGTCTTCACCACAAAGCGCCAATAATCGAGGACGCTCCCAGCAACAATTCTCCATCCGATGGGAATCACATTAAAACAGCTGTGTTGCTGCAAGTGACACAAAATCAGCCCCGGCTTTATGTTTCTAAAAGGCGTAAATGAGCCAGACACCATGGGGTCAGTTACCTCACCTACTTGATTTACATCTGCTTGGGTTTTAAACTGATCTGTTGGGTCAGCTGAGATAATCCATCACAGTCTTAACAAGCTAACTGCTTGGATGATGAAGCTGGACGCACAGTTACTAGAAACACTGAGAGGAGAAAAAAGCCAAGTTTTACACTGCAGACTTGGAAAAAATAGACAGAGGGGTGTCCCTTTCTTTTGGATTAAAAGACCTTCAAATGCCTTGACAAAAGTGTGTCTCATTTCCTCTGTGTGTGTATTTCTGTGTAAACACTGCAGTGCTGAATTGGGGAAGAAGGTGACTTTCACTCTGTTGTTTGATTGATTGCAGGGGATTCTTTGTGTGCATGTGCTGGCGTGTTTCCAGGTGTGTGTGTGTGTGTTATAGACAGTGAGTGTGTAGTCCCCCATCTGTATGTGTGAACTCCTGCGTTTGTGTCAGTATTCCCATTTTCTTATATACTGTAAGTGTGTATTCTAGTGCGTGGGTGGTGTGTGTGTGTGCGCTTATCTGCATGCGTTCCAGCCTGGCAGGGCAGAGAGACAGCTGTGAGCCGCTTCTCCTGACAATACAGCTCAAAGCGGCAACAACGAGCCAGTGATGATGACTGGGCTCAACAGCCGTCGCCGCAATGCAGCAGCGTCAGACGGAAAGACAACCACAGCGACCAGGACGGGCCTCTTCTCAAGCCTCCATATAAGCTGCAGTCTGACCCGCCACCCTTTTCTCCACCCACTGTAACTGGATCATTATCTCTCCCTCGCTATCTCCCGCTGTCATCACAACTCGGCCCGGCTCAGGTTTGTCTCTCTGTGAGGCCAGAATGGATTAGCAGCTGCATTTAGCTCGAGGATAAATTACATCCCAATTTATCACATTCATCTGGGAGGCAAAATAATTGATTAGGAGTCTCACTGAAGTGCAAAGTTTGGAAGCCAAATCTTGCTGTCATCATTTAGTAAAGGCACACTTTAGATTTTGCTGTTTGGCCACTAAATAACAGCAATTAGGATGAAAACAGAGAGATTAAGTAATGAAAGCCTGAGAGTTCATCTTTAATTTTAATTGCAGCAGTTTGACAGAACATTGCAAAGCTAATCTCAAAAGAAAAGGCACAAGGAGAGTACATTTGCCCTGAAAAGTATATTTTAGG
>JAJHUR010095802.1:2307-24430 GCA_027495735.1 Lutjanus campechanus | reverse complement strand
AAAAAAAAAGTTGAGAAAAATGTACAAAAATGCCCGAGGAGGGCACAAAGGTAAATGACTTGCTTATCACTAGGCCAACTTTGAGTAGGAGTGGTGTGACCAGGGAGAATAATTAGCTACACACACAAACCCATCATAGGGTGTTTTAGGGTGAAATGTGTCACAAGAGCTCACAGTAAAGTGGGAGGATCAGTGCGAGGCCCGGTCACACTGGTATTGCATACAACAGCCTGCTGTCAGTCACTCAGTCTGTTGTGTTCGCTGTGGATCATCATCAGTTAGGTAGATAGCCATGTCGAAAACCTCCGAGCAGCGCTCATTCCTGGTTCTGGAGAACTTTATCGGAGGGAAGTTTGTGTCCTGTCGGAATCACATTGACTCCTATGACCCATCCACAGGAGAGGTGTACTGCAAAGTACCTGACAGCAGTGAGGAGGAGGTGGGACATCCAAAATTACTTTAATATTAATATTACTTTACTAGTCTAATTTGAGTTGTAAAGCTTTACGACTGAGATTTTGTTTTGAGGTTTTAACAGAGGTGTTAATGTTTGTAGGGCTGATGAGGTTGGCTGTGTTGTTTCTCTTTGTCAGTGCATTTGATCTGTGTTTCACATATGTTGCAAAACAAATCTAGTATAACTCATCAGCTCTCAAGTTACAAAGGTAGCCTTTTATAAAGGAATATTGCGCTGGATTGCGTTTTATTAAAAGCACCGTTAATGTATTCATATGCATAAAATACTTGCACATGCACCGTTTCAGAGAGTTTTGTCAGAGGGAAGCACCTTTGCTCTTGACATAGTCAACATTCAAGTAATCATTAAACCCATTTCATCTCAATAAACGTCAGTAGGCGCACTTTGTGCTTGTGCAGTTTTGAATCTTATCATTTAGGCCTAAAAATTCACGTTGTTCTTGTAGTATTTTGTGAACGTGTCACTTTTGCCAAAGTAGTCAATATTTTCAGCCATTATCAAAGTGTACGCACAGAGTCCTCCAGTATATGCACATGAATATGTATAGTATGTACTTCTGTGCACAGCTTG
Source organism: Lutjanus campechanus (assembly GCA_027495735.1). Lineage (NCBI taxonomy): Eukaryota > Metazoa > Chordata > Actinopteri > Lutjaniformes > Lutjanidae > Lutjanus > Lutjanus campechanus. Next base: position 23,382 of record JAJHUR010095802.1, on the reverse strand, counting down.
TGGACTTTCACCACAAGATCAAATCTCTTACCAGTAGTGCTATTTATCTATCTAGATTGTTTTGCTGAGTCAGTTTTGAGGGTATCAGCCATAGATATGTATGCCCTATCTCAAATATAACAGAACTTGATGGCAATCTGCCTGTGGTGCTCAAAGTGGAAAAAAAGAAAAAAAAGAAAAAGAACTGACAAACTCAACAGCAATGCCACTTTCCAGAAACCATGACTTGGTTACTCAAGATAATCCACACACCTTGTTGTGAGCAGTTTCATGTACTATTTCCTTTTACTGTTTGCCAACCGTAACGCTGCACAGAGGGAAGTGTACATCTACTTATGTAAGAGAGACTTGTGCTCATGACAGGGCAGGATGAAAACATTAATGGCATCCTCCCCGGCTGAGCTGTATATTAGCACCACTGAGCAAGCTCGCACAATGAAAAGGTTGGTGGGGGCTCAGTAGAAAGAAAATAGTTCTTACATGAAACTACTTGCAAAAAATGTCTGCAGACTATCTCGAGCAACCAGGTCATGAATTCTGGAAAGAGACTCGGGTGTTGAGTTTTTCAGTTTCAATTCAGATTGTCTTCAGGGCATCACGGAGTGCCATCTGGTTCCATTATATTCAATAGAAGGCAGACATCTTCATGGCTGATGCGTCCAAAACTCACCAACTCACACCAAAACAATCTAGATGGAAAAATGGCACTGTTTTTAATGTTGTTGATGTAATATAGGAGTCAACTGAAAATCACACCAAGCAATGTGCTGATCTCTCAGTACTTCACTGCCTGCAGGTGGAGGCGGCGGTGGCAGCAGCTAAAGAAGCCTTCCCCGGCTGGTCTGAGCGCAGCCCGCAAGAGCGAGCTCAGGTCCTCAACAAGCTGGCCGACCTGATTGAAGCCAACCTGGAGGAGTTCGCCCAGGCTGAGTCCAGAGACCAAGGTGTCTTATACTGATTTAACACATGTTGTATCAACCCCAGAGTCTAACACTACTTACACGCACTCAGGCATAGCATTTGGAGGCAAAATTTCATAATATTTATATGCAGTAGTTTATATCACATAAATGAACAACGTTTATGGCTGCAGCTGATTCTTTATTATTATTACTATTGTTAAGTAATCTGACGATTATATTATGGAATAAGTGGTTAATCGTTTGGTCTGCTTAATCCCAGGCTGATGTCATAGTCAACAGTCCAAAACCCAAAAATATTCTGTTTACCATCATGAAAGATAATTAAAAGCCGTTTTTTTTTTTGTTTGTTTGTTTTTTTAAATTCACTTAAAGGACCAGTGTGAAGGATTTAGTGGCATCCTGTGGTGAGGTTGCAAACACTTTTCACTCTACCCTTCCAAGTGTAGAAGAACCTTCAGTGGCCATGAAACAAGTGAAAAACACAAAAGACTGTATTTAGAGCCAGAGTTTGGTTTGTCCATTCTGGGCTTCTGTAGAAACATGGCAGTGCAACACGGGGACCTCTGTGCAAGAGGATCCGCCCTCTGTAGGGATAAACAGCTCATTCTATGGTATGCTTATGAATATTATTCCATTCTGCCATAATCTGCTCATAAATCCCTGTAACACACTAGACCTATAAATGATTTAAATATTATCAAAATAGTTGCAGAATCATTTTCTGTCAATGGACTAATTGAGTAGTTGCGGTTTAAAGCATGTTATTACAGTTATTTTTTGTATTATAATGTAGTATAAAGCACTGCTTCCCAACTGGTGGGTCCTGACCCCCACTAGGGGTCGCCAAAGCTTCACAGGGGTCAAAAGTCCTCCTTGATTTTAAGGGGTATAAGAAAACTTTTTTAAAAAGGAAAAAGAACTATAGCTTCAGCATTTCATTCATTTTTGTGAAGAAAACTATATATAATTGTTATTATTGTTTTACTTTAACTTTATTGTTTTTTCATAAAATCCCAATAAAAGAAAAAAAAAGAACAGGAAAAAAGAAAATACAAGTGTTGCTTGGTGAGATGAGAGTCTAGGACAAGGACAAGCTAATTAAAAGGTGTAGTTCAAGCCCTATACAGTTGAGTAATAAATAAGGAAAAGACTGACCATTTATGTTACTAGAGGAGTATCTATCAGGATTCTGGGGAAGGTAGGTATTTCACAAACAATGTCCGTTATAACTTTCCACAGCTGCTGTAATTGTTACTTTTAAAGTTTAGGTTATAATTTAAGATATGGACGAAGAAACCTATCAGGATAAGGGCACGAAGATGACATGCCATAATATAAAAGTGCCGGGCAGATGAAACAGAGTCATTGCAGGGAGTCATTAAACTCAAAAGAGCATGAAAATACTTCATTTATTAGATTATGAGGTATATTGTGGACTAAGCTTACATGTGGCCTCAGGGTGGCACCAGAGGAAAACTCAGTCACTGTCAGAAAAACAGGGATCATACCCTGGTAAGATGAATGCTGGAGTCAGTTTCATGGCAATTTAGTGCAACCCACTTCTGGTGAGTTGTTGTGATGATTGAGAGGGATCATTTTTGTATCTGTGTTTTGTTTTTGTTTTGTTGTTTTAGGAAAAATTCTGCATATTTTGCCTTTAATGTATACCTTAATGTATAATGTATACCTTAGTTAACATGAACACCATTACTAAACGGTTATTAGACTTATAATAACTGCATTAACAAATGTTAATTAATGTACCCTTACGGCAGAGTGTTACCCACAAACACCAGTCTATACTGTTGTATTGTTCTTTACTGTTCATCACTTCCACATTTTTGGTGCAACATTACAGGTAAAACAATAACATTTGCACGGACTGTGGACATTCCCAGATCGGCGTACAACTTCCGCTTCTTTGCGTCATCGGTGCACTACCACACCACCGACTGCAGCCAGATGGACCACATGGGCTGCCTGAACTACACTATCCGCTGCCCTGTGGGAGTGGGTGAGAGCTCAGTGTGATTGCATTAAAAACTGTGGATGTTATGTTTGTGTTTTACAGTATGTGTTTTTAAAATGTGTTTTTGTGTGTAGCTGGTCTGATTAGCCCCTGGAATCTCCCTCTATATCTGCTGACCTGGAAGATTGCACCTGCGATCGCTACAGGCAACACAGTGGTGGCAAAACCCAGCGAGATGACCTCCGTGACTGCCTGGATGATGTGCAAGTTGATGCAGCAGGCTGGTAAGACTACAGCCCCCACAATGCAATCAGAAACTACTTTCACACTCTCTCACACACACACACGCAGTTGTGTTTCCATCCCTTCAAAGGACATTACATTGACTTGCATTCATTTCCCCGAGACTTACCCTAACCCTACCCATACCCCTACCTGACTAGTTGCCTAACCCTAACCCAACCCCTACCCTAACCCAACCCCCAACCTCTGATGATTTTCATTATGGGAACTTATATAAACATGCCTATCTTTGCAGGTGTGCCCCCAGGAGTTGTCAACATTGTATTTGGCACTGGCCCGAAAGCAGGAAATGCACTTGTTGGCCATCCTGACGTACCATTGATCTCCTTCACTGGCTCCACAGCCACTGCCCGGCTCATCACAGAACGGAGCGCCCCCTACTGTAAGAAGCTCTCACTGGAGCTGGGAGGTAAAAATCCTGCCATTGTTTTTGCTGATGCTGACCTGGATCAGTGCATCGAGACCACAGTTCGCTCCAGCTTCTCCAATCAGGTAAGAAAAGACTGTTAGTGAGTGTTTTAAGACTCTTAAGGCTCTTAAGACTTATAAGATATTTTGCTCAGTGAGGGTTATTATCATGGCTAGTGGGAGAGCCTCAACATTAGGGTAACCAGATGAGAATTCAGGACAGCAGGTGAGTTTGTCATGTCAGAAGGATTAAAATAATGACTAGAAGAAGTCACTCGGTAGAGTGCAGATCCCGACCAGGCAACAGATGGTGAAGCACCTACTGCAATGCCACCACAACTGCCCGATGCAACCAGCAGAGATTTATAAAGATCCGTCAACATTAACATGACACCTTAGTATATTGTCCTGAACTGAAACAAGATTTCAAACTGAAGCAGTTGTTGATCACTTACAACCCCTAGTGGCTGGTTAAGAAGAGTGTGAAGTCAGATTTCATTGTTGTATAAAACAGAGCAGTAAAATACAGAATAACCGCCTTGCAGTTGTTTGTTTCCACCAACCAGCCAAGTTGCAGTTTACATCCATGTCTGTGCAGACTCATATCATGTATATAGTGACGACTTTGAAGAAATTTAATATGGAACTTACTCCTATATTGACCTTTAAAGGAATTTAATTTAAGTATTATATTAAGTGTATTTTTTGGCAAAATGGAAGTTCTAACTTTACATGTCTGATTCCACTGAATGATTTCCAGTGAGAAACATGCTGTCTTCACTTAGAGACTATTTTACAGAGTACAGGACTGCTAAAGAGCTGAACATTATGATGTCACAGTGATGTTGACCTTTGACCTTTTTCATATTAACCTTTGACCACCAAAATGAAATTAATTAATCTTTAGGTCCTAATGGATGTTGGTACCAAATTTGAAGAAGACGCATGAACCATAACACGTGTGACCTGTATGTTCATTTTAAACATCTTTTCAGCAGATAAGATTTTCATTAAAGTTTTAGGAGTTCACAAACACATTTTGTTTAGATATTCATATCATCTGGTTTAAACCAGGTCAAATTACATCAACAATCTGTTGATGGGGATTTGTACAAAAACAAACAGGACATTTTTTTAATACTAGAAAATGGACTTATAACCTGCTTAAGTGATGTGATCAGAATAGTTTCACAGAATCATGGGTTGTTTAAATGTTCTATTACTGTAACGGTTAATTTCTGGGGCAAACAGGACAGGTTTTGGGACAGCCGCTTTTAATTCTGGACTGTGTTGAATTTTTCAGGATATCTGGTTAACCTACTCAACTCCAGGGGCCCCAAAGCTGCAAGTTTCTGATTGGTGCTAATTTAATAGAAAATTTCAACTGAGAGTGAAAAAGTTTGCCAATTTTTAAAGTAAAAGTGTGTGTCCTGCTTAACGGTTCAGTTAAAAATCCCATCAAACCAGAGAGCATCTCTCCTGCCAGGCTGCTGACAGTGCATGTAAAATATGAGGCTCATGTAGGTGGATGCTGGAGTTTAGTGTGGCACTGAACTGAAAAAAGATGAGAAAAAGTTCAATCTACATATTCGATGGCCAAATGAACAGTAATGGACATTCAACTGACAAAAGTAGCCCAAAGGTTTATTTGCATATAAAGTGGGAAAGTGAGATCTAATGACAAGTGGTCATTTGAGATGCATATGGAGAACTGGCATACTTAGAGCTGTCCACTTGTGATTGGAACACTTAAGACACACGTTATTACCAGTTATAAACAGGGACTATGTGAAGAGGATGCAGTGACATGATTTGTCCACATGGAGGAGATCACAGCCCATATTTTGTCACAGGTAGACACATAAACCAATGTCTTGAACAGTTGGTGCTTCAATCAAAATCCTCTATTGTTCCTCCTCTCTTGCTTTTCAGGGAGAAATCTGCTTGTGCACTAGTAGGATTTATGTCCAGAGGAGCATTTACCCTGAGTTCCTGGAAAGATTTGTGGCTGCAGCTAAGAAGTGGAAGACGGGTGTGCCCTCTGACCCCAGCAATAACAACGGAGCACTCATCAGCAAAGAGCACCTGGAGAAGGTGATCAAATAGAGTGTTAAACAAAAATTTTCCATTTGAAAATACTAGTTGTTTTCACCATTTTTAGTTGCAATCCCTCTTTGTCTTGATCCCCAGGTTCGAAGCTTTGTAGCGCTCGCCAAATCTGAAGGTGCCATCGTCCACTGTGGTGAGGGGGTTGATCCGTTGGACCTCCCTAAGCGCAACACTAACGGCTACTTCATGCCAGCCACCGTCATCACTGGGATATCTGACACCTCCCGTGTAATGCAGGAGGAGATCTTCGGCCCCGTCACCTGCATCAGCCCCTTTGACACAGAGGATGAGGCTGTTTCCAGGGGCAACGGCGTGCGTTATGGTCTAAGTGCCACTGTGTGGTCCCAGGATGTGGGAAGGGTTCATCGTGTGGCCAAGCGGTTACAGGCAGGTGTGGTGTGGACCAACTGCTGGCTGGTGAGAGATCTGAACCTGCCGTTTGGAGGGATGAAGAACTCTGGTGTGGGGAGGGAGGGAGGCAAGGATTCCTACCACTTCTTCACTGAGGTGAAGAGTGTCACAATCAAGCACTAAGATATTGATCAGTTCAACATTTTCTGTTCGAAGCTTTAGTTAATGGATAGTTTTGTTATTTTCAACGTGGACCGTATTTCCCCATGTTTTTGTGTGTTAGTGACTAATGGGATTAACAGTTTTTGAAACTGGTCCCTCAGACAACTGTGCATAGTCAAAGTATGTCCACTAAAAGCGCTTGTTCTGCCACTGACAGGCTCAGATTGTTATTCTAAGTGTCTGACAACATTATGGACAGGATTGCAGAGATAGACCTTTTTTAAAGAGTAAGATCCAATTCATTTAACCAGAAACAGACGCAACATAGCTCTGTTCAAAGCAACCAGACTCCCTTTACGGAAACAGTAACTTTAGTATTGTAAAGTGCACTTCATTCAAACTTGATAGAAACAAAATAAAATTCACCAGAATCTTTTTGGCTTGTCTCACTACTGCTCCAAAAATCGCCAACTCTGGTTTGGTCCAAATAAACACTTTAATTGCCGAGGTAGGTGTGAAAATATTCTAGCTCTACACACCGTTTGCCCCTGCTGCTTCTTTGATGTCCAACATTATCTTGCTCCCGTATTTTCACATTCAACTCTGCAAATTTAGGGTTTGTTTCAACCAAACCAGAAGTTGAACCAAGATAGTTTTGAGGAGTTTTAATTTGTTTCTGTCTTGTTTGAATGAAAATGGCAATGCTAGCTGGCAAGCTAAAACTGTAAATGGGTATCTAGGACACCGAGGTGATTATAAATTTTAAATCTGAGCCTGTCAGAGGCAAAAACAAGCACTTTGGAGGCACTTTGATGGTGCACAATTACCCATAAGGATTACACTGTAGGCCATTTCACTGGCTGCAGTGGTGTCACTCAGTACTGAACCTATTTCAAAACTTGTTGTCCCACTTAGACACAGAAACAAAGGAAATTGGGGCCCAGGTTGAAAAATACCTAAATTATCCTTTAACCTTGATATTCATCAACCTGCCTGCAGCTCTTAAGAATTTCAACAAGTTTCTCTTCCTGCCCTTTCAGATTACTGGAGCCTGTAATTAGGTCACATTTGTAGAATACAAAAGTCATAGAAAGTCGTAATGGAATGATACAGTTGAAAAAATGAGCAGAGATCCAATTTAAATATCCAGCGAGGAGTATAATAAATCACAACGCAAAACTCTGTAATATTCATATATTTTTTTATTTGCCTTTTGCTGAATATTGTGTACCGCCATCCTCTGCTGTTGAGCAGTTCAAATGCACTGAGTGGTGTGTGTATGTTAGGGTTTGAAATGTGAAAAAAGTGCAGACCAGACAAGGTAGACCCAGATAAGGCAAAAGCTTATTGCCCATTTCAAGAAAAGGAGTCAAGAGTTCAGTTTATTAAGTTGGGAACAGCAGTTTTAATCCAACATCCTTTAAAAGTTTTTACTCCAGGTGCGTGTCCTGCATGACAGTTCAGCTGGTAACATAATAATTCTGAAAAGAAGGAATACAAGCCCTGATAATACTAATAGAGAAGTGAAAATATTTCTTGTGAAGCAGATAAACACAAATGCATGTGGTAAGTGCCTCAGCCTAACGTAACCCAAAAACCCAATCAGTTCTTCAGAGCAAAACTTTATGACTGTTCTGGTTTTTCTTCAGCTGTTTTATAACACATATAAGTGATGGCCCAAATTCAAACACCTCATGTAAATGCCACATGTAGTTCAATGTATTTCTATGTGTGCCACAAAGTCTGAGTTATGTCATTAGTGTCTGTGGAATGCAGTAACTCTTGATAATAACAATGACATAATGTCAGTAAAAGATGCAACAGATTCTGAATAGATTCTGGCCAAAGTCTTCTGTTATAGAATTCTTTGCGTCATTGCAAACCTGACTGTATGTTCTCGGAGGTAATTGTTTTACACTGAGTTCTTTTTCTGTCTGACCTGCTGACGTAAGACAGGTAAATAAATGTCCAACCATCCCGTGGTGCGGTTGGACAACATGTTTGGAGAGAGAAACAGGAATGTCAGCGAGCGAGAACATCTGTCATGACAACATCTGTCATGGTGCTTCACAACAGAGCATTCAAATGATGAAAACAATATTGATGTCCCTTACAAAATGACATCAGACCACTTAAACAGTAAACTTTTATTGATATTTGTAATCATTATAAGTACCTATAAATGAAAAAAAGACAAATAGAACAAACTGTATTTTAAAAAAGGATCACGATAAAGGATCAAATATACAAAATGCTGCCTATAAAAAAAAACAAGGACACAACAAAACAAAACAAAAAACAACTCTGAATTATGGTCTGTCAACAAAAAAAGTCCAGACCACCTGTATGTTAATGCTGATCAGTGATATATACAATATATCTGTGATAGGTCAATATAATTATCAGCTGACCAAATTTATTTATTCTTTTACAACTAATGTCTGAAATTTCCAAAAACTAGTCACACAGCTCTCAGGTGGGGTTAATTTATATGTGTTTTTTTTATGAAGTGGTATTTATGTAGCTTTAGGGATTCCTTTATTTCCAAAAAAAAAAAAAGGAGCCATGCTAGCAGGTCTACAAGGCTGCACTTTAGCACAGAGGAGCTAAATACTAACATCAGCATGCTAACATGCTCACAATGGCAATGCTAACATGCTGATGTTCATCATAATGTTTGTTCACCAAGTAAACTTTGTTCATGTAGTTTAACACTCACTAGTTAGTGCTAAACGCAAGGCTCGTGGTAATGTCATTAGTTTTGCAGGTATTCAGTCATAAAGGAGAGTATTTTAACCGGATGGTGGTCCAAGATGAAGAGTCAGGGGATCACCAAAGTTATTACAGTTCATTGTGAGGGAGACATGAGTGGGTATGCCAAATTTAATGGCAATCCATACTATTACAGTTTAGACTGAAGTGCTGGACCAGCTGATGTTTGCATCTCTAGTGTGTCTAAACATGATAATTTCTGAAAGCTCTGCATCATGAATTGTTACAGTTGTGGTATCTCAAAACCACACTTGCTTACTTGTGAGTCTAACATTATGCAAATTCTGTGTCCTTGAAACTGAAGTCATGTCACATACTACATAATCACACACAACTGAAAACCACAAGCACCTACAAATTCACTACTTTCCAGTGAATTTATATGGGAAATAAAAACGTTAAGATGTTTGAGGTACTTTACGTGAGTATTTCTATTTTATGCAACTTTATACTACTGCTTTTTTTCCACTGTACTTCATACTATTACACTGCCATTTAGGGGCAAATATTGTTCTATTTACTCCACTACATTCGTCTGACAGCTTTAGTCATGAATTACCTTTCAGATTGCACTTTCATATCCTTCCTGGCCATTGAAAGCATGTATCTCCAAATTAGGTGATTTTGAATGTGAATTTCTCTGATAAACTAAAGAATTAAGTGTTCCTTTATGGTTTGAGAGAATTCTTATACTTCTTAAACCAAATAAACTCTTTAAAAACTGTCTGAAAGCTGAAAACAGGAGTGTTTTTCTGAGCTCATGGAAACTAACTTTTTAGAGGTATACGTGGTCCTCACACAACAGGGACACAACAAACAAATTGAAGGATTTTATAGAATGAGATGCATTGCGGTAGATTATACTGTCCACGAATTAACAACAATACAAACAATAATAAAAAACAAAATATTTAAAATAAGTTCAATCTTAGACCATGAGTACTTTGCTGTTAATAGTTGCTCTTACTTAGGTGAGTAAGTAAATGCAAGACTTGTAATAAATGCATGAATACTTCCACCACTGCTTATCACAAAGGTATGAATCTTTAAACGGAAGGTAAATCAAATTTAGTGACTTGACATGCTAAATTGAAATAATCTTTTAAGCAATCTGAACCACAGCCACCCACAGCTTGTTTCATCATCTCCTGATCACATTTTTCCTTCACTTATCAGCTCACTATCCCTCCCCTCTTTGCTGCTTATTAAACATATCTCCTCTCCTTGCTAAACAACTGATCATAATGATGCAGTGTGAGATGACACTGACGTCGGCAGTGCATCATGCATGCAGATGAGCGTGTTGCACTCTGCTCCACCTGAGCCCCCGCGCCAGTTTAGGAAAAGCGGGTACATGAGGGACGCGCCCTATCCGGATTACCAGTGTGTAAAATCACGTCCCCTGGTGAGGAGTATGTGACATTTACCACAGAGCCGGTGTGTGCGTGTGTCCCACCCTCTGTGTTTTGACTAGGGAAGTGGCATTGTGCTGTGTCACGCTGCATGATTGCACACACACATACACAGAAACACACGCTCCTATGCCTTCTTAGAACATAGCGTGTGTGGAAATGGATACCACCCAAAAGTCAGGTTAGGAGGTCTGAAGGGACGTGTTTTGTTGCACCAGCACACACATGCACACACCCACCCACCCACACACACACACACACATACAAACACACAGGTCATAATCTCACACTCTTAGAAATAAAGATGTCAATTAGAACCTTATAGGTTTCTCTGGCCTGGTGCCATAAAAGAACCCTTTGGGTTCCTGGTAGAACATTTTATAAAGGTTCCGCCTGGAAGCCTTCCACGGGTTCCTGCCTAAAACTCAACATAAAGTTTTGTACCAAGAACCATCTGTAAAAAGTTACACCAAGAACCCCTTAGGAGAGGTTCTACAGATAATGCTTCTTTGGTGTAATAGTTCCACCTAGAACCCTCTCTGGGGGTTCTATCTAGAATATTTCCACCTTCTAAGGGTGCTAACAAGAACCCAGGAGGTATAACCAGGAGGTTATACTGAGAACTCTTATGTATTGCAAAAGTTTCATCAAGAACCCACCCAGGGGCTTCTACTGAGAACCCTTTTGTACCACAATTGTTTCATATAGAACCCATCCAGCGGTTTCTACCAAAACACCCTTTTACATTCCAAAGGCATCATTTAGAACCATTTAGAAAAATGAATTATGGCAGAACACAAGTAACATGAACTAATTAGATCATTGAAAAATTCTTTCTTCAAAAAAGGTTCTTTGCATGAAAATAGCTCCTAATGGAACCCTTAGTCTTACAAGAACCCTTTCTTTGAAAAAGGGTTATTTAGAAGCAAATGGTTCTGGGTAGAACCTTAGCTCTTCAAGAAGAACCCTTTTGAATCCTTATTTCTAAGAGTGCACAAACAGAATGGGAACAAACTAAGTCAGCAGTTATTTCACTTTCCTTAGTTTCCGCCCTTTTTCTCGATTTATCTTTCATCTCAGCCTCTTGTGGATGTTTCATTGAGAAGGAAAAGGCTCGTTGAAGCAGGTCTCGCCCCACTGTACAGTACGTGACTTTGAGGACACTGCCGGTGGCTTCAGCCAAACCAAGCATTTAACTTTCACCTCACTTATCGGGCACAGGGAGAAAATGAAAATAGAGCATCCTTCCATTTTATATCTATGAGGAAACTGGAACGTCTGGCTAGCCGGTCAGAATATATAAAGGATCTGTTTTCATGCTGGCTGCAGGGATGTGATAGACCTCCTGCAGAGGTCCATCTCATTGATATGTATGTGGAGAGAACAGTCACAGCCAACAGCCGTTTTCTCTCTTCTTTTGGCCAAAGTCCAGTCTTTTTATGTGCTTTAATTATAAATGTACACACAGAAACATTTGCCTCTCTATTTGGACAGGAGTATGTGATTGTGTGTGTGAGAGAGATACAGATAGAATGTTGAAATGAGAAATCAGTACCACTTTATAATAAAACTTTTATAAATGATTAATAAATGTTATATCATTAGGTTGCTAATTAATTAAAAAATTAACACTTTATAAATCAAGAATAAGCTGTTATAACACATAACTTAAAAAGGGCAAAAGTGACCTGTTCTTTGCCAAATAGTGAGCCCACCTTTATCTTAACCAGTTCTCCTCCCAACTCGTCACATACTGGTGTTTTGCCACCGCCTCTCAGCATCTTATACAGGTACACAAGGTTCCCTTTAGCGGCTGTGTGAGACACTCACTGAAAGCCCTATAGACGCGTGGTTAACACTGTGAAAGAGTTCTAGTTTGAGTAGGTGTGGGTACAAAAACTACTTGGGTAGGTTCAGGAAAAGACGTTACATTACATACACCATGTGATGTCACTGAAGTGACTCGCAACATGAAAGCCACATGATGCATGTACCTTAGAACTTTTAATATAATAATAATGAAGTGAAGACAAGATAGGGGGAAAAGGGAGGGAAAGTCAGGGAATGACATGCAGCACAGGGTCATAGGCAGGAGTCGAAACTATGGACTCATTGACGAATGCTCTACCATCTGACCTACCAGGCCACCACAACATTTGGATTTTCACATGCGACACTAGCCCTAACTCATGTAAACAAACAACTCAGTTTGGTGTAAGGCAAGGCAAGTTTATTTTTTATAGCACATTTGAACAAGGCCATTAAAACATAAAAAGCATCAATATAAAATGTAAAAGGAACATGAAACAATATAAAAAGATACTGCACCACAACAAAAAGAGTTAAATAAATACGATAAATTGAGAAAGTAAAAGTGTCAGTGCAGTTTAAGATATTAATCTAAAGCCTCAGATTTACTCTAATGAAAGGCAAACAGAAACGTCTTCAGGCTTGATTAAAAAGAACCAAGACTGTTGAAAGATGAAGCAAAACTACCCCAGCTGTGCTGAAAAAAAGGAGGAAGCAGGAGAATACTAAAAGACAACACCTACCTACCTGCCACTGCCTGTTCACCCTGCTGCTGTCTGCCAAGAGATACAGAAGTATCTACTGCTGTCCCACCAGACGACAGAGCAGCTTCTTCCTGTGGCTGTGAGACCCCTTAATTCCACATGCACCATTTTATGCTTTACAATAATGCTGTCTTTGCCAGTTATAAAAGTTAGTAGCTCCTTAGTTTGATTAATTAGTAGTAAGCAGTAACTGGATATTGTCAAATAGTGAGCTCACATCAATGCATGAAAACTGTGGTATAACGTGTTTATTAATAATGTGTGACCTAATTAATAACCTAATAAGAAACTATTTATAAATGATATTATGAGAAAGTGGTACAAGACATCCAATCCTGATTTGACCTGGGGTCATTATGTTTCCTTGTGTCCCAGATTGTGTTGCAGATTTACAGCTTTGTTTACATGTTCTGCTTAAACTAACACAACCTTTATGACATCTGATATAAGAGTTCAAATCACAGACTGAGGGCTTGGTCATTGAAAAGAAAAGATCTCTTCTTTGTCTCATAAGATGCAAAGTAGAATATGGAACAGCAAAGACAAAACCAGCAATCAGTGGTTTCCAGTCTTCCTATGTCTTTCCTTTATCCTGGCTTTTTTTTGGCTTTGATTTTTCCTTTTTTTTCCTTCCCTTTTCTCCCTCTTTGAATGCCATGTGTCACATACAATAAGCTTGCTCTTTCTCACACCCAGCCTCTCCTTCTCTCACCACTCTCGTGTCTCTCAAGGCCTCCTGTCACATTTGGGTTCAGGGAATTTTCCACTGCGGGCGGCCTGGGTTTTGTGGTAGATAAGCCCCGGGATGAAGCTGAGTCCTGAGAAAATGCTGCAGTTCAGTCAGGTTAAGCAAACTCAGCCAAGTTTACCCCATGTGTCTGTGTGAATGGAGACAGAGAGGGAAAGTTACTTGGCTACAGAAGGCTAAATGTTTGCAGCTGCATGTGTTAGGTGCAGTATATTAACTTGTCAAAAAAGGTGAGATGAAAACTAAAGCCAGAGCCACAAAGAGTCAAGGTAAAATTTGAAAAGAACATGACATGTAAGAAGGTAATAAGATGAGAAGTAATTAATCAGATACAACTATCTTTCCTGTACCGTATTTCACAAATATGCACACTTTTCTTAAATCAATGTTTTTTTTTTAATAAGAAAGAAATGTGTTTTGCCCTTCATTTGATTGGAGAGATTGCATTTTGCAGTCACTGCTTTCAAAAGCCCAGTGAGTGGAATTTCACTGCTCCCATGACTAAAGATATACACCAGAATTGGAAACATGCAATCATAGATCTTTCATTTAAAATATTTTTATTACATTGCACACAGACTTCTTTTGGCTATGAGCCATCACCGACTGAAACCTACCTACCCATGACCGCATTCTGTACATTACTGTGTGTTTCAGTCACATAGCGTTTCCTGTGTAAACCTGGATCGTAGGTTTCCTAATAAGGTTTGCATAGAAAAAAGGTATGTGACTGAATCACAAAGTAACATACAAAGTGCCTTTCAATGATTAGTTTAGCTAATAAAGTTAATGATTGCTTTATATTCAATTGCTTTGGAGCTGTTTCTGCATCCCTCTGGACATTTCCTTAGCCCTCCATTGGTGGGGGCAGTGGTAACAAACTATTAATGCAACACATACTATTGTTTCCTAATACAAAGTAAAGGCCTTTGCACACCAGATGCGTTTTGTGCATGCATTTAATTTGCAAGGTAGTAATATTTTTTACACCTGTCTGCAGCAATTGCAAACTTCCAGGCCATCAACAAAATTTCCCTGAGTGATATTGCAGCTTTTATTTTGTTCAGATCAAGGTCATTTTCTCCCTAAGTTTCTCTTCACATTTGTACACATCTGACCAAACAAGCTGCATGTTGTTGACAACGTCACATTTAAGACATTAAACATGGCCAATCACTTGCTACATTATGACTATGTTGTGTACATTAAGTTTTAACAGTCTAACTAGTCTAATTCGTTTAAACTCCTCCTTCTCTGGGAGAATGAACCAAATCGCAAAATTGTACAATTGCATCTGACTTTATGCGAATAGCCAGGCAACTTGAAATTTCACCTCAGAATTATTTGTAATTTCGTGCTGTTTATTTGTGTTGCTGTTAGTGCGTAAAGGCCTTATCATTAGCATTCATTTGGCACCATATTTAGGGCCACCTGGTGAATACAAGTCAAATATTAACTCTCCTTTTGACACTTTTTGGTCTCCATCACCTCCTGGGGGAAATGTCTCTCTTTAGCTATAAAATGTTCCACTGTGTTCACCATCTAGTTGCTAACTATGTCTGTTGCTTGCTTCTGGCCACATAGTGGGCAGTGGGTTTTGGAGCCTGTTTGCTGTTAACAGCTGTTGCAACTGGAAAAGATGCTGATGAGAGTGATGAAAAGCTGCTGTCTTTTTAATCCAAAATAATGAGCTGTAAACAGTCTGTAGAGCTGAGGGGAACTGCAGAGTTGGGTGATAATTCTCAGTAGTTTCATCACAACACATGACACCTTTCGTCATCTTTTCATTGCAAGGCCAGACAAATGCACATTGACTTGTTAATCTAAAAGCCATCACCAACTGACTCATCTCTGTCTGCAAGTTTGAAATACATGTTATTCTGCAGTGATTAACCTACCCAACAAAGTAATGCAATGAGGCTGCACCCTTATTTTGTCTTTTTGCTTTGCTCTGGAGTCGTGACTTCGATAAAAGGTTTTGTCATGCTAATGTAACATTTTGACTAACAAGCTAATGTGACACTAAACAACAACACCACACTGAAGGTGCCAAAATGTGTTCTTGACAAAATGAGTGAATGATGTTTATCCCAATGATGCATCATTCACAGCCTTATGCTTCACACCATCTGATATCACCAATAACGTAAAAGAGTCAATGTCTCTATGCCTCTGGGCAGACATCCATAATGTACCTACGCTTATTGTGTGAATACATCTTGGGACATGGAGGATTTCTCCATTGTAAAAAGAGATATGATAACTAGCTTATATCTGCTTTTGTGCTTGGTAATGAAATTTGACCACTTTGTTATTTGTAGCACAGGTACTACCAGGATTATTTTTCTGTATGCAATAACTCCACTGGCAGGTTTGACCAGGCGTGAATGCCAAAGACTTGCAGGAAGCCAGTTGAATAGAGGCCACAGTTTGGAAAAGTAGGACAGGACTTTGGATCTTTTTACTTCTTTACAATAAAACAGTTAAAGTGAGGCAATCCTCTTCCTGTTGTGGTTGATGCTCCTCTGTCCTGCATATTCCGAGCCAAATTATACCAGTGTGGACAAAGAGTAAAGAGCAAAGCGATTATGTTTTTCACTGGTGTGAAATGGAGCACAGTGCAAGCACGTGTCAGGAAGCCCTGGGTCATGCAAGGATTATGTTTAGTAATTATGACAACACTGTGCAAAGGTCTGGGTCAGGTCTTGCCAGAGGTGGAATCAAGTCAAGACAGGCATGTTAAGACTTTGGGTTTTGGGTCCTAAACAAGTCATGATGTAACAGTGAGTTTCCAGCCTCATTGATTTGTGTAGTTACCCTTGTGTTTAGCTAACATTAGTTAAGGATGAACTCAGTAACTTTAACATAGTTATATTAACCTCGACTTACTGTTCTTAGTGCAACTTCAAGTGTCAAGCAAAGTTGAAAGTTGTTGTATCTCCGTTTCCACAATTTTCAACCCTGCATAATGCAATTTGTTTTTTTTAGACCATGTTGAAGGATTTTTACGCAGACAAAAATGATCTTAGGCCTCCATAGATAGGGTTATCATGGGCAACTGGACTTGGTTGGTCCAACCAAGTCTGGTTGCCTACGATAACCCTTTCTACGAATGCCATGACCTGGATGACTGTGTATCTTCTCAGACAAAATATTTGGTCTAATTTTTTCCAACTGAAACTCAGTAAGATAAACTTTGTTCTTCATGGTTGTCTCTTACAAGTTGATTGGACACTGTCTGCTTGGTTCACAAAGTGGATCTGGGGAATAAATGTCGACTTGTTGAGAATGAATTGTGTTAACTTTAGTTGATCCAGAAAATTGACAGATTTGTCGATTCAAACTTTTTAAATAATGTACTTGTTAATCCTTTGGGCTTGAGGGAAAGTATAAAGTATTTTCAAGTCAAAAGGCTCTATTCGAAGAGAGGTAACAAGTCATTGGTGTTAAAGTCCAGGTTGAGTTGCAAGTCCTTTTTGATTTTGTCAAGTCGAGTTTAAAGTCATCAAATCTGTGACTCGATTCTGTCTCAAGTCCAAGTTATGTGACCAAGTCTACATCCCAGGATACTGCATTTGAAATGGTCCATCCTGTGTAGCTAAATTTAGTCGATGAATTATGGCATATTTTGGCTTTGGGAAAAATCTGAAAATTAGAAGACAAAAACAACTGATGCAGACTGTTTTAAAGATTTAAAAAAGTGTTGCCTGTTGTCTAAATATGGCCATAGAATACAAGCACACTTTTGCAGTTCAACCCCTCAGGCAGCAATAATTCATGCTTGAATAAATAGTTCCCCTATCTTGAAGTGGTTCCCCGCTCATTATCTTTCTAGTATTTTGCCGTTGGGAATTCTCCACACCCATTTAGGAAGAGCTAGTTAGTATCTCATTCTTTCAAAACCATAATACAGGAACAAGTACAGGAGGCTGTGAGGAGATAAAATTGAGCTGTGATGTAGCTGGGGCTGTCCTGATTGTTAAGTAGAAAAAGACATTTGGGTCCTTGCTATCTTTGTCATCCTTTTGGTGCCTGAAAAACTAATGGACCATTAAGGAGGGATGACCTTCTCATAGTCCTTTGCATTTAGCACAGGTTGTTCGTTTGCAGCCCTGTTTGCTAATTTTTAGGGCAGAGGACATCACCATACTGACGCTGTTTTCACAAGACAAGTTTGCATAGCATCATGTAACTAATGCAGACACAAGAGGACACAAAAGACTGGGTCAGCCACAGCAGAGCAAACAATATAGAGAAACCAGGTCAGCAGGGAAATATTAGACATTCACATGAGGGCGTTTATTGATATAATACTCAGTCTGAAATACTAGAAGAGTCAAGAAAACAAGGGACACAAAATAGTTCATTAGATACTTGGACTATTTTGAACCCTTCACTGATTTGTGAAAAGAGTTGTTGCAGTGGGTTTAAATATATTTGACAGGCAGGCTGGTGCAGAAAAATACAGCATTTTTAAATCTTTATTTGTGAAATGTGACATATAGACAAAATGTACAAACAAGACAGAATGGTCACTAGACTACACACAAAGTACACCGTATGTAAATAACAGAGAGAGTCTCAGTCTGTACAGATGTAGAGTTGTATTAGTGGGCATGTTTGCATGTATGGTGATGTTTTATGCGCGTGTAGGGATATCATGTTACCAGAAATGTTTTAATTAATACCAATACCAGTGAGATTCCACAATTATCCACACCAAATTTGATACCACAGTAAAAAACAATAATAGATTTCAGCCATTGTTATTTTTCTTTGCCATCTGAAATAAACACTCTTCTGAGCTTCTAGGACAAAAGACTGAGAGGGATATTTACTAAGACTGACCATTAGTCTGGAAATAGTTACTTGAATCTAGTTTTATGTTATGATGACAGAAGACCAAACAGTAAAGAGTCAGGACGGTTGCCTACCACTACGTGATATGGTTACAGTACATTAGCCAAAGCACAGTAGCCTTTAATGTTTAGCCATTGCAAATGTTGTGTATTTCAGGATAAGGATAACACTTTCCAAATTTTATTAATGTTAAAATGGTAAAATTATGCTGTGATAACAGGTGGCACAGACTAAACAGTAAGGAGTTAGATCGGTATCCTACTAGTACAAGCTATAGTTACATTAAGTTAGCTTAAACATGGTAGCCTTTAGTGTTTAGTCATTGCAAACATGATATATTTCAGGATAAGAGTAACAAGGATAGACGCTTTGGATTTAATGTTGTAACCTATGAAATGAAACTCATTTTACTTGTGCTGAGTTGAAAGTGTTTTTTCCTTTTGTCTGAAACGTTTCAGGCACCACATAGTCCACTTCATACTGGTTTCAGCGAGTGTATTATTAATCCCTGATGATCTGCCTTGAACACAAAGTACTTTTGTACACAACTCTGTTGACTGTTTTCCTTACATCTGGAGTCGTCGCTGCAGATGTGTTAGTTCAGCATGTTGTTCTTCCAGGTGTTCTTCTTTCTTCGGGATTCAGCAGCAGAATAGAACACTTGAAGGTCAGGTCTGGCAGAAATACACCTACGGTTTTGTAGAAAAATGAGTACCATCACATTTTCAGAGTTTTGGTATCAACTTGTTGCCTAAGCATTGGTTCTCACGACATCCCTATGTGGATGTACATATGTGTTAGCAAGGCCATGGCAATTTGTGAGTAAAAGTGACAAGTGAGAATGGATGTCTCTCTATGGTTGTAGAAGGGTTGCAAGGCGCCATTAAAATCAGAAGACTCCTGCTGACCTGAAGCAAGACCTTGATTTCCCATGGTTGATTTTTCTACTGGGACGTGTAAAAAAATTGAATTGTGTATCAACATCAACATTGCTCAGTGTTTGTCCATGAAAGATGCTCTCCAGCTGAAGGGCAGTGGCACAAGGTTGGCAGCAGCATGAGAGGTCACCAGTGTTGCGTTACCTAACAGCCCTCATCTGACACTGGGCGGAACAAAACACTGAACATGCTGCCACTTATATGTAGGCCGTCATGCAGGTAAATCACTCATCTGGAGTGGAATGCGTGAGTACGTGTGTTTACTCAGTGTGGGACGGTCTGCACTAAATTACTCATGTTCAACATTTGACATGATGACAAATGTCTTTTATATAATCTCATATCCAGTGCATTTCATACTATCATATATTGTAACATGTTTTCAATCCCCTACGTGGTAATTTTTTGGTCTTTTTTTAACTGTGCCTGAATGCCTCATGAATGGTGGAGGCACACAGTGGAGGAGGTGAACCAAACACCCCTCAGTGCCCTTTGAAGCCTGATAAAATGGACTCCACCTTTCACCGGCACTGTCTTTGTTAGTTCAAATGTCTGTCGGCCAAGTATAAAAGAATATTATTCGGGCTCTCTTTCATTCTCCCGATATTCAGTTTCTTCTATCTTTGCATTACAAATCTAGTTGAATCTGTTCAGTGCTAGGACTGCGCCCCTGGGTGACTGCTTGGCCTAGATTTATTGAGCCTTAATTAAAGAGTTTGAATGGAAGCAGACAATTGACCTTTCAGGTGAGTATATTTGGTTCAGAGGTCTTTTCACTCAGATTCACTTAATCTTCAAAGGTGAACAGATGCAAGATACAAGAGTTGCAAGTTAATAAAGATAAGACTTTTTCGTAAGGCTTTCATTTCTTTCACACTGATTTGTGGGTGTTTGAAATTTTTATTTGTTCTTCAAAAAAAGTCAGCGCTGGCAAACAACTGTGTAACCCTGTATGACATTTAAACAGTGTCTTCTGTTTTACTACACCCACTGGACACATGAAAAATAGACAAGATTAAACAAATCTCACAGAAAATTTCTGAGACAATAGACTAGTAACCAGTTGCGCCAGTTCTTTGTAAGTTCAAACTTCCCTATTACAATGTAGGCTAAGTAAGTGGAAATTTACGCATTGAATTACAAGGGTTGAACCACACAAACTGGTTCTTACATAGAGAGTTGACAATAAATATGTACACCCACTAACTGCCAAGCATAGGCCTACCTCTTGTGCAGCCACAGCAAGTGAACCAACTGACAAAGCTAGCATTAGCTTGCTAATGTATGACCTGAGTGAAGAGTAAGACATTTTGCTAAATGACTATTAGCCAGGTCAGCATAATTCCCACTCATTCATAACTGTGCTAAATAATCCTATTATAAACTCTGAAGCATACATATTTCTCCGTGTATTCATATATGAACAAAACAAAACAGTCGTACCAACATTTACAGTTTTCACTGTTCCAGCAATCACCCACTCTGGTTTTGTTGTATCACTGTTCTTCAGAGGCAGACTTTTAAACTAGTAAAATAAAATGACAAAA
>JAJHUR010095794.1:0-11461 GCA_027495735.1 Lutjanus campechanus | reverse complement strand
TACTTTGCCTTCTAGAGAAAAGGAAACCATACAATTGTGACCCATTTTTGAAGATTTAACTCTTGACATGTTGTCGGGCTTTTCGTGGGATTTGTTGACAGCAAGAAAACTACAGAGCCTATAATCATGTTTTCTCTGATTCATTCATTCAGCATTCACAGACTGCAGGTGAAACAATGTTGTCCGCATACAAATGTTGACCGTACGTGCAGCGCAGCAGGAAGACTCCTGTGGAGAGATCATTTTGTGCTATACTGTACATCCTCTGGGCCGCTGCTGTCATTGCTGTCACTGCATTAAATTCTGGACTTCAAGGTGTTTTCTGCAGGAGGGAAACATCTGGGCGTGTATCTTTCCCCTCTGATTGCTCTCATGTGAGGTATTTTTCTCTGATGTGGAAAAAAACAGTCTCAGAAGGCAAGTCGCAGGCGTTAACAGGAAGAAGGAAAATGATTCCTTCCTCCTGCCTTCAGACCTGCTGCCATGACGGACAGCTGTGTCCCTCCAGAGCCAAACAATCAGATTAAACCTGCGGTCTGTCCAGGGCCATTTTTCTCCTTGATAACATCTTTATAGGCTCGTTGTTCACTATCTCACATCTATGCTCCAAACAGTTTTATTGCTTACTGTGTGCCATATGTGTACGGAAACACATTTCCATCAGTAAAATATTTTTTTCTTTTAAAAATCCTCATAGTAAATCATAATTATGAGATTTAAAAAAGACTAAAATATGATAAAAAGTCTAAACTATGACAGAAAAGGTAAAAAATTGACATTAAAAAGTCTAAGTTACAAAGAAAAAAGTCTAAGTTCTGATATAAAAAGTCTACATTATGATCAAAAAAGTCTAAACTACGAGATAAAAAGTAAACATAAGATAAAAAAGACTAAATTATAAGATATAAAAGTCTAATATATGATGAAAAGTACACATTATGACATGAAAAGTCTAAGTTATGATTTAAAATGTATTAAATTATGATAAGAAGTCTAAATTTTGAGATAAAAATCTAGATTATGATGAAAAAAGACTCATATATGAGATGAAAAGTAAAAGTTAGGAGACAAAAAGTCTAAACTGAGAAAAAAAATCACAATTATGTGGTTTGAAAAATCCAAATGTCATAACTAAGACTAAAAGAAAAAGTCTAGATTATGAGAAAAAAAAGTAAAATTATTAAATAAAGTCATAATTATTCATTAAAAATAAAAAAATATGTGATAAAAATGTGAAATTGTGAAATAAAAAGTCTAAATTGTAAATTGGATGGAAAAGAAACAGATAACTCCAGCATATAAGAGCACTTTTATTTACTAAACTTGAGCCGTGTAGAAATTTTTCATCAGGAAGTTCGACAGTCTGATCTTTTTGAACTACAATCAAGGTGCGTGAAAACAATCTGCAAACAAAAAAGGAGGCAGATTATTTTTTAAAAAAAACAAGAAAAAAGTGACATTTTATAATAAAAAACAAAAACTTCAACAATATTTAGTTTTGCTATGAGCAGTTAAGCATCTCTAAGACTAACAAAGATCCAAAAGAACAATAAACAGATGATACGTCAGTATTGATTTGTCAGGTTCGTCACGAGCCGGCCTTTTTTTGTACAGATGGTAGAACATGACTCAGCACTTTTTCTCTCTCCACTAACAAGCACTCAGGCGGGCGTTTTATTCTAATCAGTGAAGAGTGTCATAAGCACGATGTTATTAACACTTCCTCATCACTGCACGTGGAAACAGAACGTCCTAACATCTTGTCCCGACACCTCCTCGTGCTTTTTGGCCCTTCGCCACCATGACGCCTGTCTCCGTGGCAACAGAGAAGCTTTAATAAATATTCTGTGAGTGATGACTTCCAGCAGCTCCCCTCTGATTTATTAATCATATTAGTTATTTGGGTTATGTTTTCTTTCAATATGAATCATGTGACCTCGTTTTGGCTTAAAGGGATAGTTCGGGTTTTTTTGAAGTGGGGCTGTGTGAGGCGCTCGTCCACAGTCAGTGTGTCTCCTACAGTAGATGGAGGTCGGCACGCCCCCAGTTTGGAGAAGCAGCAAGAGAACTGGTGTGTGAAGCTAAGCAACGTACAGGGGCAGCAGGGTTAGCAACAAAACATATTTTAGCCACCTAACAATATCAATATCAGTTTAAATGTACACTATTTTAAGAATATTTTCACCGTTTTACTTTGCCACCAGACAGCTTTGTCTTAAGTCGACCACTGGAACATCGATTCTGACGTATCGTATACGCGACAACCAGACTGTTTGGTGATTTTGGTGGTGGATAAAACGTTTAATTCAACGTTTGCAGCTTGATAGCTCGTCAGGATGACTCGGGGAGACTGGCTACTTCTGTTGCCAAATTGTGCGCGCAGCTTTTCACTGACATCAGCTGTAAAAGGGTCATTATAGACAAATTTTTGGTCACGGTGTTAGCTGGATGCAAAACGGGGAAAAAAACGGAGAGTAGTAGGTCAAATAACCAAGCTAAAATATCATCTTTCTGTGCTGCACCAGAACTGAAGTAGTGAAAAACAATGTGGTTTGTGCTTTTTTGCAAACCATTAAATTACACATTCAAGAAACACTTAGATTTTTTTCAGTCATCGTTAAGACGCAAGACCGCAAGCTGTTAGCTAGTGTTAGCTAACATGTTTACGGGGATATTTTTCCGCCTCCAGCAAAGCTCCGCCCACAATAAAACGTCGTAATGTTTACAAACTGAAAAGGGGCCTTTGAGCTGCGACAAAATAAACCCACAAAATGTCCAAAGCCACCGGACTCCTTTGTCAAAAACAGCAATTCCACCTCACAGAATACAGGAGTCGCTGGTTGATCATCATTGCCTCGATCGGTTAGTTTGTTGCTGTTATTGTGTGACTTTGGTTTGTTCAGATTCACTAAAGTTACACAATAACACAAACAAACTGACCGATCTTGGCTGCGGTAGATCAGAAACCCCTGTGTTCTGTGAGGTAAAATTACTGTTTTTAAACAATGGAGTCTGGTCGAACAAGCGAGAGTGATATTTGGCTCATATAACAACAGTCTCTTGTCAGAAAAGGCCGCCTGAAAGCAAAGTAAAGCATTGGAAAATATCTAAATAAAGCTATTGTAGCAGCTTGTCCTCCCTTTTCCTCACATCACCAAGCAGCACAAGAGACGGAGGATGCTTGTGCCAGATTATACAAAGCTTTGCAGTAGATGCTGAGGTGTTTGAGAATCACTGTAGATGTAGAAAATGGCTTTTTGATAATATTCTCCTTTATTTCTCTTATAATTAGAGCCTGTTTGCTGTCGTCCTCGCTCAGGCTTCCAATCTTTAATCCCACCTCCTTTTAGGTCTTACTCCCTTTTGGCAAAGCTTCAGTATCCTGTGGGCGTACTACTATAATATATAAAAAATAGTAAATATACTAAATTAGTTCTAACATACTGAGACAATTTATTAAAACTAAACCAGTTGTAAAATTGTATTTACAAGGTGTTCTAATGTTCTAGACCTGTTTTCTTTAGAACTGAGGTGCACCTAACCTCAGTCCTGGGTTCTTCACAATAAAACTTGAAATAATATTTTTGTTAAGCGACTAAAATACATTTTGCTGCTGACCCTGTCGGGGCCTGTCGACCGCCATCTCCTGTTGGTAATACACTGACTGTGGATAAGTACCTCATACAACCCCACTTCAAAAAATCAGAACTATCCCTTTAAAGTGAGTTTCATCTGATTCGTTCCATATCTGGGTGATGTGGGCGACCCTTGCGGTCTTTGATCCTTTAATATCAAAAGTCACGGTCCCAACCAGAGAACTCCTCCTCTGCTTTGGTGTGATCAAGAGGGAAACGATCAAAGTTGATGTAGCACGGGCCCTGAAGGAGGAAAAGAATAACAGTTAATTGAAAATTGTGGATACATTTAATACAGTCATATGCAATCCCATCAAACTGTAAATTATGTAAAGGTTCTTAAAGTCTTAAAGGTCCTGAAAACCCGTTCAGTGTCTCACTATGAGTAGTATGGTTAGACGAGTTAATAAGTTAGATATATAAATAATATCTTTTTCAAATTCATTTCTCAAGACATATCAATCATAAACTGGCATTGTGTTTTTCCTGCAGTGGTGTCAGAATAATCAGAAAAATTAGTTCCTGACTGGAAAGATTCACATGAACGCCCCTTCAAATAAATATAAAGTAAATCTGAGTGCTGTCTGGACTTAGTAAGTGGAAAGAAACTGTTTGCAAGCTAGCTATAAGGTTAACTAAATGTTCTATTGTTTGCTAGCTAGATAGCTAAAAGGTTAGCTACTATATTGCTTGCTAGTTAGCTAAAAAGTTAACTAAAGTTAAAATTTTTGCAGGCCAGCTAAAAGGTTAACCAGATGCTGTATTGTTTGCTAGTTAGCAAAAAGGTTAATTAGACATTATACTGTTTGCTGGCTAGCTAAAAAGTTAGTTAGCCTACTCATGATTGCTCGGCAGAGAGGCTAATTTCTCCTCGGCCGAATTATTCGCTGGAGTGAAAGAAAGAAGAGATGCATCACAAAATTACATTACATTTTGAGTCTGTCCCCTAACATCCTTTGATCATTTTTCTCAGTCCATCTCAAAAAGGCAATTATTTTAAACGTTAAACTTCCTCAGGTCTAAGTTTAAAGTTAATGCTAGATCATAATTTACTTTGGAGTTTAAAGTTTTGGTGCAATTTATGTGAGCAAAAACTTAAAAGTTTAGCTGTGGTTTAATCAGGTTTAAAAATTAATCCTTGTTAGTAAAACCCAGATTTAATGATTGACATGTCTTGAGAAAGGTCCTTATGACCAAAACGTTGCCATTTTTAAAATAAATCAATGCAGAGGTGGTTTATGTGTTCGGGAACTGATTTCTTTCTTTGAAATGATTCCCTGCACCACAAAAGAGCAAACAAATGGTGTGCATGTTGCCTTCTACTCGTCTTCTATTTTTTCCTTAAACCTCACAACAGCCACTTTTCACATGATAGTAAACAAACTCAGCGAGAGGTTTTTTGACTCGCCTTGCGTATGAGCCGCACTGTGGGGGCGTCGAGCTGACCCACGCGCAGCTTGTGCCAGTTCATACTGCTGAACCACCTGAAGGAAAATGAAGAGGGAGACCACGGGTCACGCAAACCGAGAGTGAGAAATATCTAACATGATTCACAACGGGTTGGAAAGCTCAGTCTGCTGTAGTGAAACTTGTAAAACTGTCAAGACAAGAAGATTAGTGGGTCAACTGGTGTGACTGGGTTGCACCAACAAAGATTAATTTAATCTAAGATTAGCTCTAATCAGAGTTATCAAGTCTGTTGCACATTTCAAAACTAATCTCCACTTAGTAAATCCAACTTTAGTATAGTTAGTTATAGTTTAATCATAATTGAGATGCTTTCTACCCAAATTAAAACGAATAAAACATAACTCTGAGGATCTAGTAAGTATAAAAGACAAGGAGAACCATTAACTGTTGGGTGCTCTGTATTCCTTAACAGGATGTTGCCATGTCAGCTAGCAAGCTAAAAAGTAAATAAAATGTTGTATTGTTTGCTAGATAACTAAAAAGTAAAAAGTTATATTGTTTGCTAACTAACTAAAACAAAACAAAAATGTTATATTGTTTGTTAGCTAGCTAAGAAGTTGCATTATTTGCTAGCTAACCAAAAACAACTACAAAAAAAGTTATATTGTTTGCTAGCTAGCTAGCTAAAGGCTGTTTGCTAGCTAGCTCAAAGTTTGTTTGTTTTTAAATCATAGTTTGACAGCTAAACAGCTAAATAGTTCAAATGAAAAGATATATTGTGTGCTTGCTAGTTAGAAAGATTTTTACAACTTGTATTGTTTGCTAGCTATCTAAAACCAAACATAAAAGTTATATTGTTCGCTAGGTAGCTAACATGTTAGCAGAACATTACATTGATTTATTTTCCTAAATCCATCACAAAAAGGCAACCCTTTTAATAGTTAAACCTCCTCACGTGCAGATTTAAAATCGATAATGGATCAAATTTTAAATTGGAGTTCAAAGTTTTGGTGCAGCAGAATGAAACTAACAAATTAATGAAAGTTTAGTTTAGTTCAAAAAGTTTGGTGCAACACAAATTAAAGTTAAACCATGATTTAATCCTTGTTGGTACAAGCCAGCCTCTCATGTGCCTTTTTTGTCCAAGGATTATGTGGTGCCTCATGTTGCCATGGTTACCGGTGATGCCGGACATCTTTGATTCCATTCTTGGTGTTTCCTAACCTCTGACCTGGCCGCGGTCTGCAAACAAAAACACATAAACGCGCCAGTCAGACACACCTACATCCAAACGCTTCATGAGATTCCACTTTTCAAGAGATTTGCATTCAGAAAGTGTAAAAGACATTATGATTCAGAGTATTGATTTGCAGATATGTTCCATAATTCATGCTCCGCGCCGGGACTCTCACATGCATATTTACATGACCCAACTCTATTTCATGATAAAGCCACTGAGGCGACACATCGAGCTCATTGTGAATTCATACAGCAGCTTTATCAGTATATGAAATTTTAACCATGATGACGGTCGGTTCACCTGCACAGTTTGCTGATGATGGACTTGGCTGCCTCGCTCAGGTAAGGCGGATATTTGAGCACCCCGTCCAAAATCTTGGCATAAATCTTCTGAGGCTCTGAACTTGAAAAGGGAGGGCTGACAAGGGGGAAAAAATAAAGAGCAGAGAGAAGAGTGTTTTAATCTTTTGACTATTTTAATGGCTCTGAAGCCGTGAGAGCAAACACTGAGTTCTGCAGGTGTCAGTCATGTTGCTCTGCTGCCACCTAGTGGCTCACATGGACTCTTTCATGAGTCAGTCTCACTTCACCAAATCTGTGAGATTCTAATGTGACATAAAACCAGTCTTTTGTTTTTTAAATTATTTATTAATAAATATTAATATTAATATAGATCTCCACCAATTAAATAAAAAATATCTCCACGGTAAATCATAATCCTGAAATATAAGTCAAAATTCTGACTTTTTATCTCCTAATTATGACTCTTTTATCTCATAATTGACTTTTTATTTCCTAATTTAGTCTTTAAATCTCATAATTCTTACTTTTTATGTCGTATTTTACTTTATTTCATAATATTGACCATTTATCTAATATTTATGACCTTTTATCTCATAATTTTGGCTTTTTATCGTCATAATTTACTTCTTATTTCATAATTTCACTTTTTTAATCTCATAATTGACTTTTTATCTCACAATTATGACTTTTTGTATCACAAATATGACTTTTTATCTCATAAAAGTTCTCCTAAATTCGTTGAACCATCTCAGACAGCAGAACTGTTTGTTTCCAGATGTGTGCAGGTGTGTCAGCGTCAGTATCAGCGTTACCTTCCCACCAGCAGCTCATAGATCAGGATGCCGAGGGACCAAAAGTCAACTGCAAAGTCATGTCCCTGATTCTTGATGATCTCTGGGGCCATGTACTCAGGAGTGCCGACAAATGAGTAGGTTTTCTCACCGCGCACCATCTCCTTGGCAAAACCAAAATCCACCTGCACAGAGAAACACACACAAGAGGTGCAGCCTCTTCATGTGGAATCACAAATCACAAAGCACAGAAACACTCACACAAGTGCATTTGTGTGAGTGTTTCCATGCTGCTTGTCTCTTAAAGTCCTGACGTACCATTTGCAGTCAGCATGAGGGTGAGTAGACAATGACTGAATTTTCATTTTTGGTGATCCCTTTAAAGATTGCAGAAATCGACACACATGCACAGATAAGCGCTCACCAGTTTGACGTAGCCCTTTATGTCCAGCATCAGGTTCTCAGGCTTCAGGTCTCTGTACATGATGTTCTTCTTGTGGAGGTAGGCGTAGGCCTCCACCACGCAGGCGGTGCAGAACACAGCGACGGGCTCGTCAAAACGCCCTCTGGAGATCACAGGTATTGTGAAATAAAGCCATAACATCATTTTAAAATTAATATTTTGTGTTACATGAATGCGTGCAACACAAAACATCTCGTGTTTGTTCACGTACTGTAGTTATTTTACTCTCTTAAGGTTCTCTTAAAAAGCAGCTCTGGTGTTTGTTTTAACGATGCACTTTGGTAAAGAGCCCCATCCTGCAATGACTGTAAATTACAGTAGATTTGCAGAAATTAATTCTAGTCTAGTCAGATAGTCACGTCCGATTCTGATGTACACAACTTGGACAGAAAGTCACTCAAGAACATGCTGTGACACATCATCTGACAAAAGTTTCCCTCTCTATGAAGAAGAGAGCTGCTGGAATTCAGCAGAAGAAGAAGAAGAAGAATGTGATGTTATGTTGCGTGAAAACATCGGTGCTCAGATCTGCAGGACAGAGAGCAGCGCTCAGAGTATTCACAGTAAAAATCTGTGAATTTTGTTAAAAATGTTGGCACTGGCTGGCAACTTAAAAAAAACAACACGCTGGTAAAGAGTTAAAGAACACCCTCTCACCCTCCAGAAATAAACCTTTCTTTGTGTAACAGAAGAAAAATATCTCTAAATGAAGAAATGAGATGCTGGTCTTGTCTGTGTTTTCTCACACTTCTTTGAGTTTGGTCCAGATTTCTCCTCCGGCACAGAACTCCATCACCATGTAGATGTACCGTGTGTCTTTAAAAGCAGCATGAAGCCTGCAGACAGAGAATTTTAAAAAAGCAGGATTAAACACGAACTAACACTTCCACATTCTCTGTACATTGAACAGCATTTATATGTTGAAGTTAAAGAAGGATTATGTGTGTGTTTGATGGCAGACACCTGACGATGAAGTCACACTGGATGGATTTAAGGATCTTCTTCTCGAACAGCATGTGCTCCTCCTGTCTCTTGAGAACGATGTGCTTCTTGCTGACTCGCTTCATGGCGTAATACGTCCCGTGATTCACTGTGGTCATCTGGAAAACGACGGCAAAACAAAACAATTGATCTGAACTGTTAATATACAAAGGAAATTCACAATATCACACAGAAACATGGGCTTTTGTGACAGGCTGGTTTTGGAGGCAGAGAGTTTTGCATTGAAAAAAAACATGGAAAAAATACAAGTGCATATAATGATTCAGAGTATTGATTTATGTTCCATAAGTTATTCAGGCAACTCACTGAGCTCAATCTGAATTCATACCACAGCATTTTATCGTTTTGTATTCATGTCTGGCTGCAAAACCGGCTAACCACGTAACACTTAACCCTGTAAAGCCTGGCACATCAAATAATTGATTGATTGACCGTAGCCTCTCAGACTCGAGCCGGGTGCACAACAGATCTCGTGATATTTTCACACGTGCGTTCATTAAGAGATATACGAAGTCTCGCGATACGATACCTGGGAGGCTACAGTTGACATTTCGGCTAAAAACATGGTGTAAATGGCGTCTTTTGTGGTTAAATTTTAATTTTTACTTGGATTACACCACACAAGCAGAATGGAGACATTTTGTGTTTGTTTTGTGTTCTTTTTTTTTTTTACGTTTTAAACTCTATTTAAACTCTAATTGTACTGGATTTAGCTGCAACACTGTTTTCCACTGAGACTCCGGGATTGTTTTGTGAACTGAAGATCTTCACCCATCCTCTCATCAGCACAGGGGTGAGTGGATATTGACTCAATATAATTGACTCACAAACAGAAAACAAAATCTCACCAGCTCAACACGACCAAACCCTCCGACTCCGAGCGTGACAGGATCTCCTTGAAAGCGACCCTCCTGATACAACATCGGAACCAGGTCCTTGAACCTGAGAGTGGAGCTGACGGGACTGACGGGGGGGGAACGGACACACGGAGAACTTTTTAATCACAAGGAACTCGTTTGTGTGACTCATGTGAATGTTTTAAACCTCTGCAGCGTCTCCCACAGACACTCACCTCGACTTCGGAGGAGCCGGAACCTCCTGCAGCACTTTAGAGCTGAGAGTTAAAAAAAACAAATGAGAGTCAATGAAAACTAACCAGGACACTCTGAGAAATAAAATTTCCAAAAGGGTTCTTCCTGAAGGGCTGGGGTTCTACTCAGAACCATTTGCTTGTGAAGAACTCTCTCTTTTGAACAAAGGGTTCGTCAAGGGCTCTTTGGTTCCATTAAGAACCCCTTTAATCCAAAGAACCCTTTTTGGAAGAAAGAGTTCATTAATAATTGTTGAAATCTTTCATTAAGGCTTCTTTGTACCATAACATAAAAGGGTTCTCAGTAGAACCCCCTGAGTAGGTTCTAGACAAATGTCGTTGAATATAAAGGGTTCTTGGTGGAGCCCCCTTGGTGGGTTCTAGATAAAAAAACCTAAGAATATAAAATTGGTCTCAGTAGGACACCCTGGTTTGGTTCTAGATAAAAATCTTAGAATATAAAAGGGTTCTCGGGAGAACCCCCTTGGTGTGTTACAGATAAAATCCCCCTGACTGGGTTCTAGATAAAAACTATAG
Organism: Lutjanus campechanus; assembly: GCA_027495735.1. Taxonomy (NCBI): domain Eukaryota; kingdom Metazoa; phylum Chordata; class Actinopteri; order Lutjaniformes; family Lutjanidae; genus Lutjanus; species Lutjanus campechanus. The sequence continues at coordinate 991 of JAJHUR010095794.1, read as the reverse complement.
AAATATAAAAGGGTACTCAATAGAACCCACTGGGCGAGTTCTAGGTGAAGCCCTTGTGATATAAAAAGGTTCTCCGTAGATCCCCCAGGGTGGGTTCTTGTTAGCACCCTTAGAGGATGGAAAGGTTCTGGATAGAATCCCCAGATAGGGTTCTGTGTGGAACTATTACACCATAGAAGGGTTCTCCGTAGAACCTTTAATAGGGGGTTCTGGGTGAAACCTTTCACAAATAGTTTGAGGTATAACTCTTTATGTTGGGTTCTGGGCAGAACTCTCTAAAAGGGTTCATAAAAGGCTCTACCAGGAACCAAAAAGGAGAACAAGCCAAAAGAACCCTTTATGGTTCTAGTAAGCACCTGTATTTCTAAGAGTGTATTATCACTGATGGAGGAAAAGAATCGTGGTACGTACTCGTCAAACAGCTCCAGGTGTTCTATGGGAATCGTCTCTTCAAATACCCTGAAGAAAAGAAAACACTGTTCTTCAAACAGAACCAAACAAACAAGCCATCACAGAACAAACAAGGAGACGAGTACAGAACGAACACCGTGGACGGGTTCCTTCAAGGACGGTTCTGTCTGTCCAGGAACAACAGCTGCTGGCTGAACAGGAACAGTTTCGTGTCAGACTCACTCTTTGTCGATGGAGAAGCAGGTAACAGGACCGTCAGCGGTGCAGGTGGCGGTTCTCAACACCTCCCTGCAAGAACAAGGAGAACAAAAAAACATGTGGTACATGTCAAAACTGTCGGTCATTACTGTACAGAACCATCAGTCAACTCCTCAGAGAGGAAACCGGAGTTTTATCAGAAATTTGAGAAAACTTTACATTAGTTCCTGTGAGCAATGATGTATTTATGTCATCAGCTGCACCGATAATAATTTCCTGCTTCATTTATTTAGAATAAGTAATGATTTTTTAAAATATTAGTTTGTAGATCAATAGAGCAATACTAGTCTTTGTATAAACTGCTTAAAATAAATTCACAAGT
>JAJHUR010095793.1:0-10030 GCA_027495735.1 Lutjanus campechanus | reverse complement strand
AACTGGAAAAATGCACCGAGCTGAGATTCAACCCGAACCTTGTACAGATGCTTTCACCCCACAATGACAGTGAAGCCTCATTTTTTTACAATCATTTTATTCGCACTCCGATCTTCCATAACATATTCTACCATGACATTTGCAAACTGATTATTAGATTCTGCGATTACGTCCTATGTCCTCTTATACAGTGATTTAATATTGTAATTTCCTTAGATGCAGCTCATTAACATAAATGAATGGATGTCTGCAGAGCAAGAATCAGCTGTAGACCATTTTAACAGTAAACTATACACATGCAATGGGTTTTCATCCTTTTTAGCCTATACAGTGGTAGAAGACTCAGATCCTTGAAAAAGAAGCACTTTAAAAAATGTCGTATTTTCATGGGCTCAGAAAAACAACCCTGTTTTCATCTTTTTGAAAATCCATGTTCCAGCTAATTCAAGTGAATTTATAAATATTTACCTTTTTCTCATCATTTGGAGATACGCACTTTTCACTGGTCTGAAAGAATATAAAAAAATTGTATCCTGAGAAGTAGCTAGTAACTAAAGCTGACAGACAAATGTAGAGTAAAAAGTACAATATTTCCCTCTGAGATGTAGTGGTGTAGCCTATATAAAAAAATAAAACTGTATAAAATGGAAAAATAAGTAAGTACAAATTTGGTACTTAAGCACAGTATTTGAGTAAATGTAGTTACTTTCCACGACAGTGCATCTATATATAGATAAAGTGACCTGGGCTACTGAAATATGTTCTTCGAGAAAATAAACCCATGGATTATAATGTCAATTTCTGTGATATCAGTTCATCGCCGGTTTGTGTCTTGAATTTTGAAATACTCTCCTCCCGATACATCTTTTTGTGACCATCCGCGGGGCTTTTCCACATTTAGAGTTCAAATCCATGTCTTCTTCTTTTTTGAGCGAATATTCAAAACATTTCATGAGACGCCAGAAGCCATTCAGGCGGATAAAAACACATCTATAACCGGTCCAACCTCTCCGGGACTCTCCATGCGGTGACTCCCCGGCTGTGGAAGGTCCTCCCGCACTGCGAGCGGTGCTGTGTCAAAGCTTTTTTTACTGCCTGCTGCTGTGTATCGTCTGATTTTTTTTTTTTTCATCTCCATTTTAGACTGTATACTGACGCATCAGGGGGCTTCATGACTGGGACAATGTGCCGGGGTCTGGTCAGTTCCTGATGGCCCATGTCCATCAATACCAGGCAGGTAACGCCGACAAGAGGTGAATGATTGTGCATGCATACAGCGCCGTGTAAGCGGTGAGAGCAGACCGACAGACTGGGGGTGACATCCAGATGTGCTCAATTTGTTATCCGAGGGTTCCTAAATTATGGACAGTGTATTTATGATATAAGATATGTGATCGTTCAGGTTTTATCGAGATAATCCTTTATTATCTTTTAATTGGACAGAAGCGGCTCTGCAGCAAAAAGCAATCAATATTCAAGCTGCTACAGCTGTTTAGATCATCACTGTTCAGCCTCATGAAATATAGCAAAAAAAAAATCACTATTTTAAGGTTTGATCTTTGAGATTATTAAATCAATATCATCAAAATATCGTACCATATTTGCTTTTATCAGCAATTCAGGGAAAAAACAAACCCTCCAGCTTTGGCACCTTTGTCTGATGTTTCTCTCTTTACAGATGTGCACTGTAGCCAATAGTGGCACAAAATAACATTTAGAAAAATTAATGAATAAATGTTGATGATTTACCCTTTTCAGGCATATTCATTAGGTCTTTATAACAATATTTGTATACGTTATATGGAATAATCTAATCCATCTGATGGTTTCGTATTCGTATTCTCTTATTTAATTTTGCTGTTTGTTTACTTGATAGGGGCAGCACACGTCAATTAACATCAACATCATAATAAAAAAATGCAAGATGTAAACAATTTACATATATACATATTTTATTTATTTTTTGTAGCGAAAAGGCTTATTTACATCCTTACTCCCTAGCCAGGTAACAAAAACATTACAAATAACAATCTACAAGTACAAATACAGGTTAGAAAAATATAAAAATATGAAATACTGTTTTGAGAATAATTTTGATTATTCACTTCACCCAAATTAAAGTTAAAGATGCTCTGAAAACACCAAAGTTTTGTTTGAGTAAATTGTTTTTCTTTTTCAAAACCTACCTTCCCCAAGAATAGGCTAAAAATAAAAAATACAAAAAGAAATTACGCACTGGATAAATTATCTTTTAAATGTAGCATTTGTGTGACTTTATCTTCATTTTATTTGCATGCTTTCTGGATGAATTTCTTAAAGGGCAGAGCAAGTTAAAACCAAACCGAACTGAAATATCATTAAATACATTTTTCTACCTGTATCGTGAACGAATAAATTATTTGCATAATTTCGGTCAGGCATCTTGTCTAGACAAATGTCTTTTAAAAATAATGTCTTCGCCAAGAAGATCGGGACGGACCGATTTTACGCTATCAAATAAGTCAAATTTTCAAAATAAGACACGTCATCTCGTAAATGTATAATGGTGCAATAGGGTACAGGTATTTGTGGGATAGCATTTTGTTAAAATATATCAAACTATAGCTATTCCATACTGTATTTTGTATAACCTGAAAAACTAATAAATATAGCCTATATATATTTTTAAAACTCAGAAATATTTGGACTGAATTAAAATAGAACATACTGAATTTAGTAAAGATCCCTCAAACCAAGTGTCCTCAAGGTATGATGGAGTAGGCTGTATATTGTTGATGTAGATAATTTGGAGTAGTTTATTTGAAGCACGAATACATGGCGTTTGTTTTATATTAGACTAACAACTACAGTATGCTACTGTAAACTCCTGGTGTGTAGTATCTCTTTTCCAGAGTAAACAAAGCTTTTGCTGCAGAGACACAGTTTAGAAACTAAAAGAACTAAGGAGCGAATCGGCTTATCATCACCCTGATTCTCATTAATCGAATTAGGCTAATTAAACTCCCCCTTGTTAATTAATTAACGTCTATTTTACCTCCACAGCTTTCCCTTTCGTGAACCTGTGTGTGACCTGGGTCGAGATGGACAGGCAGAGCCCGGGAGGAGAAAAGCAGTCAGACACTAACAGGACTGTAGCCACCACCACCCCCACCACATCAGCTGCCGTCACCATGGCAACAGTCAGCCCCAGCAGCAGCAGCAGCAGCACGTGCACCCCGGCGCCCTCTGCTTCACTCAGCATCATCTCACCCGACAGGCAGGCGGTCCAGGTAATAGACAGCGCCTGGGATTTCTGCATTGTTTGACTTGACTGTCAGCGGGTCCAGGTAAAAGACAGCGCCTGAACCCGCTGTATGCATCGTTTAATTTTACAGACAGGCATTCTAGGTAATAGACAGCACCTGGGACTTGTGTAGGCATTGGTTTGGCTTGACTGTCAGGTGGTCCAGGTGATAGACAGTGCCTCAGACCATTATATATACATGTTTAACTTGACGGTCGGGTATTCAGGTGGGACGTCTGTACAGAGTGTACAGAATAATTATTGCACCTATACATGACTGTCAGGTATTCCAGGAAATAGACAGCACCCGGGACCTATACTGGCGTTGTTTGACGTGACTATCCAACAAACAGACAATACCTCAGATAGCTGGATGCATCGTTCCGTTTGAGAGGAGTCCAGGTAATAGACAGCACCGGGGACTGCCGAATATATTATTTTATTTTAGACGAGTTCAGATAATAGACAGTATCTAGCACCTCTGCATGCGTTGTTGACTTGATAGGCAGGTTTGCTAAATGAAAGATAGACAGCACATGAAATAGACAGTCATCTCTACTGCTATTAACATTTAGGAGAGAGGCTACTCAAATAAATATGTTTTGTTAAATCCACCAGGAATTATATGTTATTTTTTAAAAGTGGATTAAATGCTTAAAGGCTTTTAAATTTGTCCAATAATCGAAATAGAAGTATCTTTTACAAAATGAATCTTAATTATTTTAGGAATATTCCAATCTCAACATCAAATAATGACATTTTTTCAAAATTAAATGTTCTAAATGCCCTAATATTTTCATTTGTCAATGCAATAAGAGGCAATGGAACAAGATTTAAAAGGCAAATAGCCTTATGCTGCAGGCAGTGGACCAAAATCAAAGACGTAGTTTGGATTTTTTGAATAGAATAGAATAGAATAGAATAGAATAGAATAGAATAGAATAGAAAGTGGAGTTGCATAAGGTACTTATCCATAGTCAGTGTATTAACTACAGCAGATGGCCATTGGTACGCCCCCAGTTTGGAGAAGCAGTAAACATACCGGTGTAGGAAGCTAAGCAGTGCACTGCTGTGAACAGGGTCAGCGAAAAAACATATTTTATCCATCTAAAAAAATTAATATCAGTTTAAGTATATGCTATATTTAAAATATTTTCACAGCTTTACTTTGCCATTAGACTACCATTTATGACAGGAAACCACCATTATATAAGCCAAATATCACTCTCTCCAAACCAACCAGATTCCACTGGCAAAAACAATAATTTTACCTTGCAGAACATGGGGGTTGCTGGTCCACTGCTGCCTTGATCGGTTATTGTGTGACTTTGGTGAATCCGACCTAACCTTTTAAAACACCAAAGTCACACAATAACACAAACAAACTAACCAATCAAGGCAGCAGTAGACTAGCAACCCCCATGTTCTGTGGGGTAAAATGACTGTTTTTGCTAAAGGAGTCTGGTGGCCGTGGAGAGAATGACGTCCAATGTCTATTGTTGATAATACACTGACTATGGATAAGAATGTCATAAAACCCCACCACAAAAAACTCTGAACTGTCCCTTTAATTTGTAAAGCACGATGTGTCCATCATATGATGCAACAGGTGATCCAGCACGCCATCCACAGACCTCAGAGCATGGCGGCCCAGTACCTGCATCAGATGTACGCAGCCCAGCAGCAGCACCTCATGCTGCAGACAGCAGCCTTGCAGCAGCACCAGCACACCCCTCACCTGCAGAGTCTGGCCACCATACAGCAGGTCAGATGGTGTCTGTCATGTGTTAGTGCGAGCATGACAAGTCATTTTAACATGGGCTGCAGGGTGTGTGATGTCTCTCTAATATTTTTCAGGCTTCAGTCTGTCAGAGGCAGTCACCTTCTTCATCCAGTGGCAGTATGGTTCATCAGCCTGCTGGTGTTTCCCAAAACTCAGTGAGTATCTGTGTTACCACTCTCATCAATCTGACCTGTTCTCATCACAAATGTTAAAGGGTTACTATGGTGTTTTTCAACCTGGACCCTATTTTCCCATGTTTTTGAGTCTAAGTGACTAATGGGAATAACTATTTTTGAAATTAGTCCAGTATTGAGCAAGACTGTTGCAGCCATCAGCTGTGAAACAGACTGCAATATAATCCTAATCCTTGTTTTTTCCACTGACAGGCTCAGGTTATTTTAAGTGTCTAACAAAATTATGGAAAGGATCACTAGAGAGAGACATTTTTGTTAAAGACTAGGATTGTTTTTGTTCAACCTGAAACACCTGTTTAATTGCTCATGACAAAGCCACCAGATGCCATTTACAGTCATTTAATCTTCATAAAACACACTTCATTCACGCTTGACAGAAATAAAATAAAACTCACCAAACTGTCTTGACCCGTCTTTCCAGTGTTCCAACAGTCACCAACTCTGTGGGGGTTTTGTAATTTTGTCTCTACATGCCGTTGCTCTCTGCTGCTTCTCTGATGTCTGACCTTCTCTGATGCTTGACCTCTGTCTTTGTCCTCTCCTGATATTTTCACGTCTAACAATCTGAGTCTGTCAGCAGAAAAAAACAAGCACTTTTGTTGGACGTACTTTGACTGTAAGCAATTGATCCTTTGAAAGCCCCACTGCTTTTTGGTAACCTTGGTTAACTTTCTCCTTTCCTGTTTCCTATACTTACATATGCTATGTGTTAGACTCATCTATGGTGGAAAGAAAACCAAATTTTGAAGATGATGATAGATGTTGCTAGGGTACCTGTAAAAACAACATAGTAGAGCTGCAGCAACTAGATCTGGATCAATTTCAAAAATAGTTGTCTCCATCAGTCACTTAGACACAAAAACATTGGAATGTAGGATCCAGGTTGAAAAATATCCAAGATAGCCTTTAACCCCAATATCTTTCTTTTATCATTTTCCATTATGCTTCACCAAATCCAGATTACTTTACCAGCATCTCCAGTGACAGCGCAGCTGATTGGGCGGACCCAAACATCCAGCTCCACTGGTGCTGCAACCACCATATCCCAGCAGGCCATGCTCCTGGGAAACAGACCGGCTAACTGTAACCAAGCTCAGATGTATCTCCGGACTCAGATGGTACAAAGCCTTTCATATTGGAACTTTGAAACTGCATGACTGGTTTGCCCTGTTTCTATTTTTATTGAATGCTTTGTTTCATTATGTTTTCTGACAACATGGAACTTCTTTATTTTTAATCAACGAGCCACCTGTCTCTCCCTGCTTTTTGCCTTTCTTCTGTTAGCTTATTCTAACCCCTGCAGCCACGGTGGCTGCAGTTCAATCAGATCTCCCTGCTGTCACCTCCTGCTCCTCTTTACCTACCTCCTCTCAGGTACAAACTTAGAAACAGGTACAAAATTAGAACAAATTCATGCATGCCACAAGACAGACTGCGATATTTTAGACTTCAAGACGGCACAGACCTTGAGCATGAGCCATGATTCAAAATTAAACCTGTAAGTGAGAGGTAATGGGGCTTAGGATTTTTATGAATGTTAGAGGAACTATAAAGTTGCAAAAAAGGAGAACAGAAAGAAAGGAAGAAAGACTGTCACAACCCGTGGCTTTTACAAAAAATGTTCAGCGAGTTTCTTTTTGCACATGTTCAGGTGCAGAATCTTGCTCTGCGTGCCCACTTGCCTGGAGCTCTGGCTACAGCCCACAGTGTCATTTTAAAGCCATCCGCCCAGTCCCAAGCCCTGACTCCGGCAGCCTCTTTATCCAAGACATCAATCTGCCCACTGAAGACCAACCAGCTGACTGACACAACAACAGAAACAGGGCCGGCCTCAGGAGCACAGATCATAACCCCAGGTGAGCTCATGTATTTTCAGACTTATGTGATGAGTCACAATAACAAAAATACAGACGAAAACAGACAATCAAAACCAGGACACTAATTCTGTGTGTATTTCCCTCCTTTTGTCAGGTTAAGTTTTCAATTAAAGCACCTGAAAGGTCCAGTATGTAAGATTCAATGGGATTTATTTGCAGAATATGTCAGGAATGGAATATAATATTCTTAAATATGTTGTTATTCATGTATAATCACCTGAAAATAAGAATCATTGTGTTTTTGACCCTCTAATATCTACAGAAGGTGGAGGTTCTCTTTCATTGTTGCACTACCATGTTTCTACAGTAGTCCAGAACAGACAAACTAAACGTTGGTTGCACATTGGTTGGTTGGTTGGTTGGTTGCAATCTACAACCTCACCTCTAGATGTCACTAAATCCTACACACTGGTCCTTTAACTGGACAGTGGCAGGTGTTATTACTTTAAGGTCAACCTAGAAACAGAGATCCTTGTTTTGTGTATCTGTTAGTTTTTGTTCCTCATGTCTATGTGTGGTTCTCCTTGCAGCCTACTCTCCGGTACAGACTCATGCTCTGGTCAAGCAGCAGCTCTCCTGTCCACCAGGCCAGCGGGTGGCGCACCACCAGCTCATCCTCCATCGAACTTCAGGTGGAGCTCCAAACCACAGACAGCTGCAGCCCATCGCCCTCAGAGTAGCACCTCAAGAAACCAACTCCACCCCTCTTCCTCTTTCAGTTAAAAAACTGACCACCCCCAGCACCCAGTCACAAACAAACAATGACACCCAAGCTCAAGCCCACCCTTCTTCTTCTTCTTCTTCTTCTTCTTCTTCTTCTTCTTCTTCTTCTACTTCTTGTACTTCTTCTTCAGTCACCAGCGTGTTTGCATCATCAGCTCAGTCCTCAATCCCAGCTGCTGCCATTCAGCCTCAGCCCCCTCCTCTGGTGGCTGCTCCGCAGCGTCGGACATCATTCCCACAAGTGCAGAACCAGCCTCCACCTCCTCCTCCACCTCTGGTTCTCCCCAGGATGCCCCAGAATCCCCCGGCCTCCCTCCAGAGGCTGTCTCTGCACTCGGTCCAGGCTTTGGCCATCCAGTCGGGGCGGATGCTGCTGACGGAGCAGGAGCTGCCTGTAGCAGAGGCTCTGGTCCAGATGCCTTACCAGAACCTCCCACCTCCTCAGACGGTGGCTGTTGATCTCAAAGTGCATCCAGTCAGACACAATGAAACTCCCCCGGTGAGTCACTGTGTGCTGCCGTGGTAAAGCCATGAAAGGGTTGCGTTTTGGCAGTATGTGTTATTTTGAAGGATTTGTTGTGGTTGTTGTGATGGTTTTGATTTTTTAGAAACTTGTCCTAAACTAATTTTGTGCATGCAGCTTAATACAATGCATAATGCAAACACTTGTGCACATTAAATACATTCACATTTATATACATTTATATATATATTTATATTTCCTTCCTACTGAATTGTATTTTTCCATTTTATTAAATCTGGGCTTTTTTTCACCCTGTGTTATTTGCTTCAGTGCTGAGAATTCTGAATAAATGATTTTCATTTTACTGAGACCATTTGGAGGTTTTTCCAGTATGACATGCTCTGCTTTTAAAACAGAGTTAAAAAAAATCCTCTTTGATAAACTCAAAAAACCTCCGTCCAAAATATATTTAATAATTAGCGTGAATCATCACAGATCCCCCAGTGAGCCCAGAGAGCTTGACCTGTTATATTTAAAAATCATATCTGGGGAAAAATAAGGAAATTAGGTAGTTTTGTGAATTTCATTCAACACTCTCTCTTATTATGTCATTTTTATTCCCAGCTCTTATTTCTTCTTTCTTTTGTAAGATTTTAAACACCTTTACCATTGTATTTCTAAAGTTTCCTTTGTAGTTGTTCGTGGCATTTTTCATTTTTAAATAACTTATTTGTTGTGGTTTGAATTTCAGTTGGGGCAAACATGCACAGTGAATGGGCTGAGCTCAGAGGAGAGGAAAGACGAAGGTTCTCCACAGACAGACAGGACTCATACACCTCTCATTGGGCCTCCTAAGCAGAATGGTGCAGGTAAATTATGATAATAAAAGAATAAAACAGAAAATAACAATGAAACAATAAACAATAAAACCACTGCAGTGCACTGTGCAGGCATGACACATATGTTGTTTAAATGTACACATACACAGACAGCAGAAGAGAAACAAAGAGCACATGCACTAAACAACTGAACATTGTTTACACAGACAGCTCTTCTCTTTGATTAAATAAAAACAGTAAAACGTAGAAGAATGAAACTGATCTCTTCTTTGGTATTGATCCTATTGATGCCAGAATCGACCTTCAAAAGCAAGACGTAGTATTGGAAGCATCTATATTTTGGGATCAATCCACCCATCCCTACACTATGTGACATAAATTTGACATGGACTCCAAATGGACGAATGTTCACAGAGCACCAGTAAAGATGAACCATCAGGGAGAAACTGTTTCAGTCTGCTTCATTCTCAGATTGATTTTAACACTGGTTCAGTCTGAGGTGAAGCTCAGCAAGTTGAATGAAACCAGGCTGGTCCTGGAGGGATACGTTTCCATGGTAACTTAGGTCAAACTTATTTAAAGGTCTTTTGCAAAACAGAGTTGCTTTATGAAACACCCTTCACCCAGTTATCTTTCATGTCTCTCATTGTTCAGCAGTGATGGCTTCATCCTCCGTGATCTCCAGTCGCTCTGTGATCCAATCACCAGCGGTTGAAGAGCCGTCCCAGCTCACCAGCAACAGTGGCAATCCTCCTCCTCCGTCTCCTCCTCTACCTCCTCCCGTCCTGCCAGCAGCAGTTAGAGGCCCCAGCCAACCACCCTCTTCCCCAACCAGCCTGCCAGGGAGCCCTGACAGGATACTGACAAC
>JAJHUR010095792.1:0-12394 GCA_027495735.1 Lutjanus campechanus | reverse complement strand
GTCTTTTGAATCTTTCTGCAACACAAAGCGTGAAATGGGAACGCGAGCTTGAGCTTGTAAAGCCACCGGGTCAGCTACCTGCCATTCCTACGGGGACCTTTTGGCGTCACCTATACCTCCTTTCCTGGTATCATGTCCTCCTAAAATGTCTGCCTGCGAACCTGTTAGAGAGTATTCTCCAAAGACTCCTGCAGTGCTGATTACTTTTGCTCCGGTGCATGCTCCGCTAAAGCGAACATGCTCACTACTCCTTGAAACATGGCAAGAAGTCATAAGAAAACATGCAGTGTCGAGGTCACGGCACATCACAGAGCTCTGAATATGATGAAATCTCTGGCGTATTTGTGTGTTTTGCAGTGTTTGTTTTTCTGAGCTTGCTGTGAAATTTAATATTCATTTTTTTTGTGAGGTAAGACTGCACGGTAAGCTGTTGTTAAAAGAATTTCGCCTGGCAAGTGGGGAAAAAATGTCTTTCAAATCAATATCTAAAATGAAAAGTTATGAAGAAGACAAAATCATCTCTCAAAGCCTTCACTCTCCCCGCCAGTGTAATAGAGCCTTTAAACAAAGCATTATGCAGCTGTCTCTAGACGCAGGATGACAGACCAGTTCTGAATTATTTTCACTGACAGGAAAGTGTTACGGCACAGGATGGAAAAGCTCATTTGAGATCAGCACAGAGAAGGACACAGTTTTACCTGGGGCGTTGGCAGATTGCGGATGTCTCTGCCTCTGTTCACTCCAGTATGCATGGTGCAAGCGCCGTTCACAGAACAGCCCCCCTGGTGGAGAAATTCACTTAAAGTTTGGTCTCTGAGGAACAATAAAGACCCCAAACAGCGTGCCTAAATTTAAGCTAGCATGAAATCCCCCCGCTGCTCCTGGGTGGCTGCTTTGCCTTCTCCCTACTCTTTTAGTGATGTGACACAATGTTTCAGATGTCACAACACAATTTGTATTTGCATGTTAGTTTTATGTACCGGGAGGTTTAGAGCAACAAAAGCACCAGCTGAGTGTGTGTGTGTGTGAGAGAGTGTTAGAGTGTGTGTGTGTGTTAGTGTGAGTGTGAGTTAACCGAATGTGTCCTGAGCATCTGTTGTAGAAAATGGCCTAATAGAGATGGGTTAAGATAAAAGGCTAGCACTGGTGCATTATACAGCATGCTGAAACTTTACAGCAGTAGTGATTGAAAAGATTCGATTGGAGCAGCAATGGCTTGTGACACACCTCAACAACACTGTAACAAAGCAGAATAAAAAAGTAACAGGAGCCAGTTTTACCTAATTCTGTTTGAAGGACCAGTGCGTAGGATTTAGTGGCATTTATGACAAGGTTGCAACATCTGTATTTTCCTTGGAGACTTTTCTTTGTTGGATTTTACATCCATAGCTAGTCTAGGGAGACTCAAGACAAGCCATCAGCAACATTTAAAGGAAAAGGTGGAAAGACATAGGCGTAGAATATAACACACATTTTTGGTGGCCAAATATTAAAACATTTTTGTTGTCCAGTGTTTAGGCTACACATTGTTACAGTTGGAGGACATTAGAATTACTATAAGGATACAACAATGATAAATGAAAATGAAAATGTTCCCGTGCAAAGAGGGAATGGCTGAATCTAGAGTCAGTGTCTGGTTTGTCCGTTTAGGGCTACTGTAGAAACATGATGGTGCAACCAGCAAATCTCTCTGAGAAAAACTCAGGCAGATGTTCATCACACAACAAGGTTATACTAAAGTTTTCTCCATGTTACATTTAGTTACGTTTGCTGACTTCCTTCCTCTCTTTCTGACATATCCCATGTATCCTGTGTTTTCCAGGAAGTTGTAGCATCTAGCAACAAGCTAGCTCCTTACCTTGAACGCATTACTGATTTTTGGAAAAATTTGGGATAATTTAAGTACACAACTCAACAAAATATGTGTCTAGCATTTTTATACATTTTAATATTACCTACTACAGCTTTAAATGGACAAACAGTGTAATTCATGGCACAATTCAAGCTGGATCGAAAAAATGTCTCTTCCTGTTGACTACCACAGGTATTTTTGGAAAAAAAAAAAAGGTCCAACACTGGAAGGGTGTCTTGAACAGGCACCATAATGGAAAGCTTGACAGGCATAGCAACCATTCCTAAGGGGGTGGGGCTTAGCAAGCAGTAAGTTACAAAATTTGTGTTAAATTAATGCATACTGCTCTGCTTTAAGAGTGGCATATATACTATACAGACTATCTAAGCACAGAACTCTACCTTTCCGAAGGCAAAGTTCTTGTTAATATTGAAGTGATATGGAAGTTGAAATTCAGCCTTAGGAATTTTAAATTATAGACGGTGTGCTACACCTGTGGGAAATCTGTGAAAATTATTTAGAAATAGCAAGCTTTTCTGATTCACCGAACACTCAGACAGAGCATATATGAAAAGAGAGGGGCGCTATTACTTTTGATGTGATCACTGACCTTGATCCAGATCTCTTTGTGGAGTGGGACCCATTCTCTCTCCGGTATTTCAGGGGAAGAGTAAAAATGACGCATTCAACGCCACACTATCCATTAAGACTGGGCGCAGCAGGGGTATTTTTATCAAAATGCAGCGCTTATTGATGGATTGAGATTCAAGTCTCGCAGTTCAGATATGATAACCCACACCACTTGGCCTTCAATTCACATCTCTTTTTTTGCCTCACAATTCATCCCTCCCCCTTTCTCTCTTCACTTGTTCTCCCTCCACACTTTCACTCTCACTCCATCATCCCCCATCTGTTCTTTACCCCATGTGTCATATCTCTTTGCCCCCCCCCCCCAACTTACCCACCACCTCCACCACCCTCATCTCTAGCTCTTCTCCTTCCTCTCCTCCCTCTCCACCGTTTCTTCACCTCTCCGTTGTGCCCGGCGAGAAACGGTTGGAACTAGCAGCTCTAGAATTCTGATCAGCCACTTTGTGGTCTAAGAAGGCTTGCAAAACTGCCTTTCCGATTAATCAATAGTTCCATTGGCTGCGGTTAACACCTGTAACCTCTGCATTACATGGAGGGAAATTTTCAGTCCTGGAGCAGAATAGCAAACATCTAACTTATCCCGGCTACAGCCAAATCCTGCTTATTGCAAAACATTTTACCCACTGAGCAGATAAGTTCTCTGGGATTAGAAACATGGAGGTCTTTCTATATATTTCCCCCCTCTCTCATTTATTTTGAGTGAGTGAGTGAACGAGTGAGTGGATGAAGGAGTGAGCGAGTAAATGCTGATCAAAAAAAGCCTACCTGTGGGCTGTTTTTGTATCCGTTCCAGCTCTACAGTTGCCATATGGATGCGTAAGGAAAGTGAGGTACACTTAGATGCTGCGATAGAGGTAAATGAAATTCATACTGCAGTATCTAGGTCATTTGTAAGGCCCAAAGCAACATCTCCTTCCCTGCCTGCCTGCCTGCCTTTTCCGTGTGTTGCTTGAGTCTGTGGAACATCAAGGAGATGAAAACACTCCACATCCTGTATATGCAACAGCTCACGCAAGGATTGTGTGCTGCAAACATGCCAGCGTGGCCCTCAGAGTTTCGTTTGACAGCTTATGGATAGAATGAGTTATTATTATATCAATAAAAGCATCAATACACATTTGTCGGAATCATGGGCACAACTAAATCAGTGGAAGCGAGAGCCCTCCTGATACACTGATAAGACTCTCAAACAATCAAGAAGCAAATTAGCTTTTGTTTAATTAAATCATTAAACTCACCACAACTCTTTCAGTTTCCTTGTAAACATATCTTTAGTAGTTGTTCTTTTTCAGATTAAGAATAGTTAATAGTTTTGTTTTTTGTTTTTTCAGCAGATGCTATTTGCGCAGAGGTGGAACAGCTAATGTGGCAAAAAGCACCTGGATGTCCACAGCCAACGATGCTACCTGCACCCTTGGGTGTAAATAACATGATGGAAATAACCAATGTGGCTATTTACACCCACATGGCCAAGACAAACCATCATCTTAGTAGTTAGTAGTTTTGTTGACTGAATCTAACCAAACTGCAACCAAAAACTGAAAATGATAATTAAAAAAACACTGACTTTTAATTTCACACTACAAAGAGAGAGTTCTGCTTGATCCATCCATCCACCACAACCTCTTTATCTACAGCTTATTTGTCGCTCTTTATAGCTAAACTGAGGGGGTCAGATGTGAATAGTTACATAAAGTAACATCCTCTCAGAAATGTATACAATACAAACAAACACAATATGCAACACAGTTCAACTTTTATATAGAACTGAAACACTACTCCAACTTATTTAGGGTCTGGGAAAGAACACAACACAATATCTCATAATAAAGTTGATATGGCAAACTTTTTAGCCAACATTTTCCTATTTACATGTCCAGCAGCTATGGAGCGATATTAGCATTCGTTTGGAATCGTGTTTCTGTCCACTTGATGAATGTAAAGCCTGTATACCTTTGTTTTGATCTCCACCAACTCCTGAGGGAAATATCTGGCTCCTTCACTGCTAAACACTCCCCTGTGTTTACCAGCCAGTCGCTAACTTTGTCTGTCTGGAAACAGATGAGAGCGTTGAGAGTGAACCAAAACAGTAAGTTATGAGCCATAAAACCAAAACAATAATTGAAGGAGGAGGTAATAAAGCTGCAGAGTCAGGCGATAAATCTCTGTGGGTTTGTCACTACCAGTGACACCTTTCATACAGACATAGTCATTTGATTGATTGTTAATATAAACAAATATTGATCACAGTAGCTTTAAAGAAAAACCCCATTATAAATCACTTCGATGCTGAAATCTATAACTTTCTTGCATGTTGTTCTAAGGTGTGAGAGGTAACAAGTTATTTATTATTGAAATGATGCACAAGCTGTAAGCAGATTCCAGAGAGTTTTGGAAAAATAAAATGTGAATCAGTGCATGTTTCTATCAGCTACCTTTATGCAAATATATTCAAAACGATGGGGCAATTAATCAGGCACCAGGAACTCTGATATATCATGGCATTTCATTGCTGCTTCCCACCTATGATAGTTTTTCTCTTTTAATGAATTAATTTCTCTCTCTTCATCATGCGTTCCCTTTGGTGTTTTTATCAGCCTCTATAGGGAGTTAAGGGACCCATAAAACAATTGGATGGAAATGTACCAATTGAAACAATGTTTAAAGATCACAGACTTGTTGGATAAGTTTGTTTCAGAGCCTTCTGTTGAAACCTCGATGATGTGCCAACTCACAGTGTGATGTTATTAAAGTAACAGCTTGTACATTTCTCAGTCTGTTTTATGTTTTTAAATACTTTTGCTTTTTCCTGTGGATAACTGGCCAAGATATTTCAGTTATACCTGTGCAATTTAATATGGGAAAGATTTTCAATAATGTTGGTGGTCAATTAACACCAGGCCCACTGTAGAGAAAGCAAAGATGCCCTCTTACTGTATGTACTGACTCAACAGACCTGAATGCATTGCAGCCACAAAACATGTTATGCATTATCACAGAGAAAAAAAAACACACTTTCTATGAAAGTCATGTCTAAAATGCATTATAATGCATTATAAACATTCATAAGATTCATTCATAAGACATTATGATGTATTTATAAGGCTTTATAAAGCAATTTATAAATGTTTGTAAACATTCAATGCAACTTATAATAAGGTTTACAAAGTATTATAAGTGTTGCGCATAATGTATCACAAGTTCATTCATGATGCATTATAAGCAAATTCATCAGACATTATAATACATTTATAAGGGCTTATAAAAAATATCAATGTTTATAACCATGCATGGCAACCTGTGATAAGGTTTATGAAGTGTTATAAGTGGTGGACATGATGTGTTATAGGTTCAACATTCATAATGCTTTATACCTCCATGCCAAAATGACAACATAATGTACAGAGTAAACCAGAATTTCTTTCAAGCACTGCTGTCACTTTGGCATGTAGCTATAAAGCATTATGAATGTTAAAATTAGGATACATTATGTCCATCACTTATAACACTTAATAAACCTTGTTATAAGTTGTCATGCATGACCATAAATAATAATTAATTTGATAAAGCTTTATGAATGTATTATAGCGTCTTATGAATGTGCTTATAATGCATTATAGAGATGATCTGCATAGATTCTTTTTTCTAAAAAAGCAACGTATCTGTTGTGGCTGCAGTGCATTCTGATCATGCATGATCAGAAACACTGTAAACTTTTATGAAGCTTTACTAATGCATTATATTATATGAATGTGGTTATAGTGCATTATAGACATGACCTTCAAAGAAAGTGTTTTTTGTTGTTGTTGTTGTTGGTTTTCTTTCTTATGTTTCATGACTGCAATGCATTCTGATCATGCATGATTCTAAACATTAGAAAGAGTTTTATGAGGCCTTATAAATGCATTGTAATGTTTTATGAATGTGCTTTTAATGATTTAGAGGCATGGCCTTCATAGAAAGTGTTAACAAAACCTCTCAGTCAATTACTACTAATACTTTACCATTGCTGTCTTGTCTGATGTGCAAATCTCAGCTGGATGCAACAAGTCCAGGCAACTTCTTTTTTTTTTTTTAATGGAAAGCATTCTCACAAAGTTGTAGGCAAATTGATGCAAGTGTGTACTACAATGACAAACTAAATTACAGCACTTCATCATAAAGATGCACACAAGCTGATGATATACTGTGTGAGTGAATCTGGGGGTGGAATTCTCCTTTAATGTCAGTGGCGTAAACACAGTCTGTGGCTCTCATCCATTTAACTGCATCCTGGCTGTTTTCACTGCTCGTAGATCATGTTGCCTTTGTGCACGGCTCCTCTGGCTGGATGAATTCCTATCAGATTAAGTAGGGTTTCACCGCTCTACCTCTGCATCGCTCCTCCCTGCCACCTCCACATGCCCAATCACCACCCCGCCCCCACATCCTCACCCACACTCATCCTCCATCCATCGCTCCCATCAGTTCTTCCACATGAATATCCAGATCCCAGGAGTATATATTCCTCTGTCGGCCCTGACCCTCACACATTCACAACCCACCGCTCATACATAAACACAAATGTCCTCCATGCGCACATACAGCACACACAAAAATGGACCATGAAGTTGGCTTGTGGTAGCTTCAAATGCACGTCTCAATCACACCTCAGCAGCATTTAGTCCTTGGTTGGTTGATTACGACGCTGCGGGGATGGCTTTGATCAAGGACGCAACATGATCAGTATTGAGCTTACAATTCCACGTTGCATGAAATCCACAATTAATAATGCCCACTAATTATGTTAAACAGCACAAGCCGTCACACTGGGGACAGAGGGTTTCATGCACCATGTTTGTATCACATCCTTTGCAGTGCCTTTATTTCTACAGAAATACTTCCCCACCTCTTGATGTTATTTTTATTTGCATTCAGTGAATAATGCAACACTAAAAAAGAAAAAGAAAAAAAAATCACAACCCAAAGTTACTTCACAGTGCTTTTCATTCCCCAAACATACTTGACAATAGCGCGGTAGCAGGTAACTCAGTCTGGGAAGCAGATTTCCAGCCCAGACAGAGATGGTAGCTGGAAATAAAAACAGATTGTGGCAGTTGACAGGTGGAATGAAAAGTGGGTAGTTTCCTTGATGTCGAAAAGGCTCAGAAGCACCCAGATCAAAGTTTCGAGTGACTTTTAATATTTATCCAAGAAAAATATTTCTGAGAACATCAGTAGTTGTTTTTCCTCTTTCATTTTAACTGTTTACTTTGCTAAAAGGCCAGAAAATGTGGCATAATTTTAATCAGTGTTCACTAATAGTGGCTCTTCTGAATAAGTCAGTTGGAGGAGGGAGAAACTGTCCAAGTGTTTCTTAATTATCCTTTTAAACATGTATGTAAAATGTACTGTATCTATAAAGGTGCTGACTAGAACCATAAAGGGTTCTTTGGCTCCCCTAGAAGAACCCTTTTCAGTTCCTGGTAGAACCTTTTATAAAGGTCTCCTTGGAAGTGTTTCAGACAGTTCTGCCTAGAACCCAACTTAAAGGGTTATACCTAGAACCACCTGCAAAAGGTTTCCCTCAGAACCCCATGTGAGAGGTTCTCAAGGTTCTCAACTCTTCTATGGTCTAATGGTTCCACCCCAAACCCTCTCTGGGGGCTCTAACCAGAATCTTTCCACCTTCTAAGAGTACTAACAAGAACCCACCCAAGGGGTTCTACTGAGAACCATTTTATTTTCTAAGGGTTTTTAACTAAAACCCAACCAGGGGGTCCTTTTGTGATCTGTTTTTAAATTCTAAGGGTTTTTCTATAGAGCACATATAGGGGGATCTACTGAGATCTCTTTTATATTATGGTACAAAGAACCCTTGTTGAAAGAGTTTCTCAAGAAATTCAACAACCCTCTCTGGGTGCTAACAAGAACCCACCCAGGGGGTTTTTACCAAGAACCCTTTTATATTCCAGTGACTTAATCTAGAACCCACCCAGGTGATTCTACGGAGAACCCCTCCATATTCCAAGGGTTTTTCCTGAGCCCGCCCAGGGGGGTTACTGAGAACCCTTATGTATTCCAAGGGTTTTATCCAGAATCCAATCAGGATATTCTCCAGAGAACTTTTTTATATTGTAGTTCAAAGAACCCTTGTAAGTCTTCCATAAAGGGTTCTTTGGATGAAAAGGGGTCTTAATGGAACCCCTAATCTTACAAAAAACCCTTGACAAACTCTTTCTTCAAAAAAGGGTTGATTCTGGGTAGAACCTCAGCTTTTCAGGAAGAACCCTCTGGAACCCTTATTTCTCAGAGTGTAGGTATGTTTATATACAGTAGGTGCAACAGAAGGACACCTCAGTGTTTTAAAAATCACTCGTCTTACTTGAAGTTTATCAGAAAACACAACTGTATAAATCCAGTGAAGATCGAGACAAGCTAAAAATCATTCCTACAGACAGTTTATTGACTTTCTGAAGTTCGATTATGGCTGCGGTGGGGGTCAGGGTGTCTGACTGGTACAGCTTCAAGTGAAACTTCATAACATTTACATTTCTCCCTCATTACTCCCATATTTTACCCCAAACCTTGAGAATTAATTATCGGGGCCTGCCGCCAACTAAATCTCATTGATTTCCTCCCTTTTTTTTCCCTGAAATGATATAAATTATATCACTCAGGCATAATGCAGGGGCATACAAGTCTCGGCAGACGTGGATTCACAATGCATATTTTAAAGGAAGAGGAGGTGGTGTGAGTTTCTGTGTGTGTGTGAGGGAGAGAAGGAGATCGATAGTTTTGTTTGTCTGTGGTTTAGTTTCTGCCACTATAAAATATGTGGGATTGGTTTGTAACAGACGCCTAATGCTTTAACAGTACAAAAACTACCAATTAGAATCAATTGATCATCCATCTATAATCAGTGTAAGAAACTGTGAAAAAATATTTGGATTAATGTTTTTCTGTAGCCTTCTGTGTGGAGTCGAATGCTAATGAGAATTGTAATAAAGAAGAAATGTTTTGATCTACTAATATGACAGGTTCGCGTGTCAATATTTCAAATTAAAGTGCTAAAATCCTCGGTTTTATTCTGAGCTCTAGCTCTCTTTTTTTTCTCCTTCTCTCACTGCCTTCCATTTCAAGTCGCAGGTGATATTCCCTCGTTCCCCGCTGGATTGTCATCAACTGTCATCAACGGCAGCGGACCTTGAACCAGATACAAGATGAGGGATTTCTCTACCCGGCGTAAGTGTGTGCGTGGCAGCCAGACTGAGAATGAGTCTGGGGCCGAGGAAGGGAAGCACAGAGCGCCGTGTCTGAGGCCTACCAGGAGACCTCCGATAGCCAGCGCACCGTGTCTTAAATCTCTACCCTGGTGTCATCTCCCCTCATGTTCCCACACGCCGGCCGGCCCAAACAACAGCCTGTAGAGGGCTGGAGAAGCAGCTGGTAGGTTACAGAGCTGTGTGGATGGAAACATGCGCTTTATGCTTCATCGGCAACAGTGTTTTTACTCGACTGCCCCTCATTTTTATTTTATATTTACCAAGGTTTTAGTCACTTCTCTGGGCAAAACTGTGTTTACTATTGGCAGAACAGTCATTTAACCCTCATGTTGTGTTTTGTTGTGTTTGGGGTTCAAGAGACTGTGGCTCAAAAGCTCAAAAAACATATACTCAGCATTATTTTTTCAACTTGATACCTCATAAATATAAACCTGATTTTGAACTGATGACGTGTTTCATAAGTTAGCTACAGAAAATTACTTCTGCTATTACTCCCAGCTCATATTGGTGCTGATGTGAGCTTTTCGACAGGACTACTGCTCAAAATATCAAATAATCTACTTGTTTTTCTGTTACTGGAGTTTTATAATGTGTTAAAAAATATATAATAGTGTTCAGGTGACTCTGCATTGTTGGGGAGCAGTGAAGTATATGAAATTAAACTAGTAGATTAAAGCTATAATATGTAACATTTCTGCATTCAAAAGTCTTAAAAGGCTGTATGTTATATACTGTATTTTGTTGAACTGTGTGCTTACATTATCCCAGATGTTTCCACAGTATTCAAACTCAGAGAAATCCATATTTATTCAAGATAGCAGCGCATTTCCTATTAGCCATTGCTAGATAGCTGCTGGTTGCTAACTGCTAACTTAAGGAAGATATGCACATGGCTAAACGTAACCAAAATAAAACTTTATTACCTTGTCTACGAACATGATTTCTATCATTTCAAAAAGATTTAAACTGTTCTGGTGGTTCATAAGTGATGATAACAACTCCCACGATCCCATGCTCCTTCACAATGTCATCAGACTATGTCTTTTGTTATTGTTTTAATATGAGAGAAACCCCTGGTGGCAGAATTTACATATTGTATGTTTAATTTTGCAGTAGCTTGCTGGTAGTTCATATTTGCATAGAGATTCAAGTATTTAAATTATTATTATTATTGCTTTTTTGTATAGTTAACTTCTGAAACTACAACAACTACTTTGGGGTCATAAAAAGAAAGGAATGGGTTATTTTACCATTGCTTCTCTACTGTAATGGACGTTTTTCACAGCAAACATTTTGCCAGCCGTGAAATAGTAAGCTAAACACAGGTGTTACCAATGATAGTAATTAAGGTTCAGTTCCATTCAGGTCAAACAGAGTCAGGAAATGCTCTGCTACACTAAATGGAACCTTAATAAATATTATTGGTAACACCTGTGTTTTACTGACTATTTTATATCAGTATATCTGCTGTGGAAAAGGTCTACACTGCCCCACACTTGATGTTTGGGGCACTTTTTGCAATAGCCTCAATTGAGGGGCATTATTTGATGGCATGTGACTGAAAATATGCATATTGTGAATTTTATTTATTTATTTATTTTATTTTATTTTATTTTATTTTATTTTTTATTTTTTTTATACATTCATTCATTCATTCATTCATTCATTCATTCATTCATTCATTCATTCATTTATTTATTCCATATGGGGTAACTTGGAAAGGTACTGTATACTATCAAAGTGGCTTCCAGAACATCTCTTCTCCGACCTTAAACATGCAGTCACAATACAAAGCATTCACCCCCCTGGGGAAGTTTCCATGTGTTACTGTTTAATGAGATTAAGTCAAAGGGGTTTTAATGTGGCTTTTCAGATCACTTGTGTGTAGTCAAAGGGTTTAAGTTGATAGACCTGACATGAGGTAGTAGAGTAAATACAGGTGTTACCAATGATACTAATTAAGGATCCGTTACATTCAGGTCAAACAGAATCAGGGCGCTAATGTTGGCTGCTGTACAGGCTCTGCTACACTAAAATGGACCTTAATTAGAATCACTGGTAACACCTGTGTTTCTAAATATGGCTGCCATGAAAAAGATCTATTGTGGAAAAAAATACACCTGAAGAAAGTCCCTTAAAAGTCACTTAAATATAAATGTAAAATAATCAGGCTGTACTGCTAAATGTCACTGAACTCCACAAGAATTACCGAGGGGAAAAGAGGAAAAAGCCCCAGTGTAATCACAATGAAGTATGTAAAGCCTCAGTGTGACCTCTTAGGCAAAAGAATGAGGTGGCGTCCTTCATCCTGAAGGCGATGACAGAAGTCTTGGATGTGTTCATCAGTGTCTGTGTTTTCACTGCACCTTGCAGCCTCTGTCTGTGCTCAGCCCAGCTCCCTGAGCGCTGCACAGCTGTGGGTGTCGATGGTGACAGGTCAGCTAATTAGAGCGGTGCTGTGTCTGTCTGAGGCTGCGACAGGGAGCTGCCGGGCACATGACTCCGTGCACGCTCATCCAGGCCGCTGGCTCCACTTAGGCGCCCATGCATACAAACACTGATGCATGTAGAAATGTTCTGACACATATGTATTAACTTTGCATTAGGTACAGTGGCCAATAAAAGC